>CM022666.1:14540133-14591801 GCA_012295275.1 Chrysomallon squamiferum
GAAGGTTCCTTGCTGCTGAAACCAAAGAAATATCCTATTTCACATTATCAAAGTACACATTAGAGTCTGATTCTCTGTGAGAGTAAATTACAGGTGTTCAGAGTGGATTGTTAACAACTTGTTTGTGTTTCTTCATGTAAAATCAGTGTGTTTGTTTTCAGTACAATTCGAGAATTGGAGGCTGAGCTGGATTATGAGAAACTTTGACAAGAGAAGTTGAAAGCCCAGTTGGATGAATACAGGAGGGAAATGTTCTGTCTTAACTCTCAAGTAGAACTTCACTGTGGTGAGTGAGATATTTTTAATCTTCATTTGCTGTTGATAAATATATAAATAAGTTAATGATTTAAGAAGTAAGTGAGTAAGAAAATGAATAAATAAGTTAATACAGTAAATAAATATGTAAAAAATAAATAAAATAAATAAGTTGGTAAAGGAATAAGTGAATGAAGGAATAAATGAATGATTGGGTAATTGGATGAAAAAATGAGTGAGTGAGTGAGTAAATGAATTAATGAATGAATCTTTTTGGAATATATTTTATCTTTAAATAATTACTATAACTTGGATATTTCATTCTTAATTAACTATTGTTATAATCATTTGAAAGAAAGGAACAATCTGAAACAAGCTAAAGAAATAGTGAAATTAATGTAGGTAACACTAAAAAAAGAACAGTTTTATTGTGAACCTGTCAATCTATTTATCCATTGACTGACACACCCACCTATCTCTCTCTGTATTCTTTCTGTATAGCTATCTCTGTCTTACTTTCTACCTGTTTTTTTATTTTTATTATTATTATTATTCTGTCTTGGTGTCTCCACATTTACCTCCCTCTCTGTGTGTCTGTGTGTCTAACTGTGTGTTTGTGTTTCTGCAGGTTAGTGATGATGAGTATCACACCAGGTCAGGTTGTGTGAGGAGAAGAGCAGACTCAAGTAAACAGAAAAGTCAGGATGATGTCAGGTTTTTTTTCAGACAAAATTACACACCAGTGAAAAAACCCTCAATCAGCTCATTTCAGAATTCTCTAGATCAACTGACACTTTGAACTCTTAACAATGACAATTTTTATACAGTTGATATCTTTGTATTCACTCGGTAACGAAGTGTTTTGAGTTAAGTGGATTCTCAGTCTGAAATAAAATACCAGAAAGGTACCGTTATATCTGTTGTTGTTGCTGTTTGTTTCTTCCTTAATATTAACAGCTAAAATATGTAATATTGATATAATTTATATAAAATAATGAAATATAGATAGTATGTAATTTATATAAAAGAATGAAATATAGATAGTATGTAATTTATACTTTTCTTTTAATTTTAAAGTTTTTATTTCATTTCGTTTTGTTAGCCAAAAAATTCATTTAGAATTTCAAATATTATTTCAAACATTCGTATATTACAAATCTGAACTAGAAAGGAAATTGTATAAATTTATATATTCTGCTTTAGTTTATTTTGCATTAAATGATTATTTATTTATTTATGTAATTATTTATTAAAAATGTAGAGAAAAAAAAAAAAAAAAAAAAAGTAAATTAACCAATTTTTTAGATAATTATCATAATTACTGCCATGTAGGTTGGTACTGAAGTTATTTCCCTTAGACCACATTTAGAAAACGGTGTAACAGGTGAACATGCATTTGTGTACTGGGAGACACAGAGAAGAGTATATATTGCGAGCAGGGCCTCTAGATAATAATAGTTTATTCCAGTGAGAAAAACACAACAACAACAAGAAAAAAGAAAACACACACACACCCAAAAAAAAAAAAAAAAAAAAAAAAAATAAAATTTTTAAAAGATCAAAAAAAAAAAAAAAAAAAAAAAAATAAAAAAAAAATCCCCTGTTTTAAAAAAAAAAAAAAAAAAATAATAATAATAATAATAAAAGTAAATAAACCAAATGTATATATGATTATTAAAATTAAAGCCATGTAGGCTAGAATTGGAGTTATTTCCCTTGGACCACATTCAGAAAACGGTTTTAACAGGTAAACATGTATTTGTGTACTCAGAGACACACAGAAGAGTATATATTGTGAGCAGGGCCTCCAAGAGAAATTTTGCAACGCGGTACAACACCCCTTTCTCAGGCACCGAGACAGGCAAAGATTTTTCTCAAAACTGAGGATTTGATGTCCAGTAAATCTACTTGTAAACTCTCATTAATGCTTTAGTTTCATGATCTGATATAACATAATGTATCAAACATATTCAATTAATGAAGAAACATAAATCAGTATTTACAGTTACATTCACCAGTCGCCTTTTAGTTTTTTTCACAGTGAAAAGTGTATGAAAATGCAACATGATAAAAAAAAAGAGTATGAATTTATTTTATTTTATTTTATTTTACTTTATTTTATTTATTTACTTTCAAAATTAAGTCTATTTTAATCAGTTTTATTTAGTAGTGGTAGTAGTAGTAGTAGTAGTAGTAGTAGTAGTAGTAGTAGAAGTAGCAGAAGTAGTCACAGTAGTAATAAATAAAAAGTGAACAAATTAAAATTCAATAAAATTAAGACAAATAAAAGTACGCAAGGAAAAAGTAGATAAAAAGAAAAAAAATGGAAAAAGGAATAAAAAAACAAATAATAAATAAATATTAAAATAAAATAAAAATAAATGAAAGGAAAAAGAATGAAATGCAAAGGAAAACAACAACAACAAATAAATCAATCAATAAATTAATAATAATATTATAATAATAATAATAAATAAATAAATAAAATATCAAACTAAAGAATACTGAATATATGACATCAAACAAGGAAATAGGCAAACAGAAGTAGTGGCAGATAGACAGACAAACAGATAAATAAATGAATAAACATTTTGTACAAACATTTATAATTTAACTGTAATTAAATCAGCTTTGAACTAGCTTTGTGTGTGTGTGTGTGTGTGTGTGTGTGTGTGTGTGTGTGTGTGTGTGTGTGTGTGTGTGTGAAAACAAATGAAAAGAGAAGATTGTAGAAGAAAAAAGACACAAATGTAAAGAAAAACAAAAAAAGCTAAATGACAGAATACAGGAAAGAATGAAGAAGTTAAAATGAAATTAATAAACAAAATAAAAAATATAATAATAATAAATATTAAACTAAGGAAGGAAACAAAGAAGGAATGAATGAAAAATGTCACAGCAATCATTTTTCTATATAAACATTATACACATTTAGCAGTAGAAACAAAAATCAGTTGTTGGAATATCACTTTTATTACTATTTTCTTTTATTAAATCAATCAATATCCACAGATTTCACAAAACATTACTATTGTCATAATTTACTGCAGTAGCAATAAATATATGAAATATTAGATCAACAATTCATTTCAATAAAAACTATGTAAATTCTAGTCTCCTTTCACTCATTATTTAAATGAAATCACAGTTTAAGTGTTTAAAATAAAAACTAATTAAAGGGAGATAACTGATTCGATTCAAAGCAAGCATACAGGGGTATTGCAGCCATTAATATGGAGCTGAGACCACTAATTCACAAATAAAATAAAACAACAATAACAAAAATAAATAAATAAATAAATAAATGAAGAGAAAAGTAACTTATAATAATAATAATAATAATAATAATAATAATAATAATTGTTGTTGTTGTTGTTGTTGTTGTTGTTGTTGTTGTTGTTGTTATTTTCATTTTATGTGTTAAGATTCTTGAAATCTTGGTAGTAAATAACAAAGATCTACATGGGATTGAGATAAACGGTAAAGAATTTAAATTTCAAGAGTTTGCCTCACTGTTTGGTCTTAAAGTTAACACAAGGAAATCTAAAATTGTAAAATTAGGCAAAGACCGTAATGAAGAGCCCGATCAAATAGCTAGAAAAACACAAATTCAGAATTATTCAAATCCATTTAGTAATAAAATATAACTTTTGACCACTAGTTACAGTTTACAATGGCTCTCTGTTAATAATGATAAAAATATTATAAATTGTCTTTACATACTGATCAAGAAATAGTACAAATGCCAGAAATTCATAACTGTTCAGAAGAACAGCTTAAAATAAATGTTTGTAAAAAAAATCCACAATTACTGAATAACAGAAACTACTTGAAAACATGAAATAAAAGCGAAAATAAAACGGCAGTGTTTTTTGGTTTAGAATTCTGTGACAAATGGAGGAAAAGTGTGTATCTTCTTGCGTTCAAGCTAACTACAGACACAGGACTTAGATATTTTCAGCAGAATATTTTGTTATTTATCTTAGTGTATATTCTCTTGTGTTCAAAACTACTAAGACTTAGATTTTTTGTATTATATGGTATAAAAAAGATTGATATAAATGTCAATATTTTCATATGCTTACTGAAGATTTAAGCACATATTCTGTGGTTATAATAATAATAATAATAATAATAATAATAATAATAATAATAATAATAATAATAATAATAATAATAAATAAATAAATAGTAATACTAAATACTGCAGCCAAGGCCAATTTAGGATCCTCCAGACACACTTCTGCAACAAAACATTGTACAAAGTGTGTGTGTGTGTGTGTGTGTGTGTGTGTGTGTGTGTGTGTGTGTGTGTGTGTGTGTGTGTGTGTGTGTGTGTGTGTGTGTGTGTGTGTGTGTGTGTGTGTGTGTGTGTGTGTGTGTGTGTGTGTGTGTGTGTGTGTGTGTGTGTGTGTGTGTGTGTGTGTGTGTGTGTGTGTGTGTGTGTGTGTGTGTGTGTGTGTGTGTGTGTGTGTGTGTGTGTGTGTGTGTGTGTGTGTGTGTGTGTGTCTGCAATTGTTACCTCTTTGAAGTCATGCAAAAGGTAGCGGTCTCCAATACAAATATCATACAATTTGTGTTGCTTTACTGAACAAGTTGACAATATAGGTGTGTATATTTTATTTTTCTGTTGTTAGTACTGGAACCTCCATGTTGACCTTTTCAGTCAGAACTCATTTATTGTTTTATTAAAGGCTTTCCTAATCATGGGAAGGTGCAGCTAAAAGATGACTTCTTGCTAATCAGTGAGAGTAGTTCTCTCAGTAACACAGTTCATGTTGCTAATATCATCATCCAGAAAGAACTTGTATATCTTACATTAATAACCTTTAGTATAAAGTAATAAGAATTAATAAATAAAAAAACAGAAACAACAAAAATATACATATTTATTTTTTATTTAGTAAAAGGACAATGAAATTAAAAGGAACCTGCAATAATGCAATAAATTATCGTAACACATAAAAGATGGAAATATAAGAAAAAGAAATGAAATTCATGAAAAATATTTAAAAAGTACTTGTTTTAAAATATTAATAAAACCCAGGTAATGGTATATAAAAGTACTGTAAGTTTATGTGAAAATAAAGTGAAATATAAAACATTAATATCCTACTTATCTGTACAAACACAGTGTAAGTCTATGTGAAAATAAAGTCAAATATAAAACATTAATATCCTACTTATCTGTACAAACACAGTGTGAGTTTATCTGAAAATAAAGTGAAATATAAAACATTAATATTCTACTTATCTGTACAAACACAGTGTGAGTTTATGTGAAAATAAAGTGAAATATAAAACATTAATATTCTACTTATCTGTATAAACACAGTGTGAGTTTATGTGAAAATAAAGTGAAATATAAGACATTAATATCCTACTTATCTGTATAAACACAGTGTGAGTTCATGTGAAAATAAAGTGAAATATAAAACATTAATATTCTACTTATCTGTACAAACACAGTGTAAGTTCATGTGAAAATAAAGTGAAATATAAAACATTAATATTCTACTTATGTGCGTAAAGAAAAACCTGAAAGTTCCACAGCACACAACAGACAAATATCTTGTTGTGTGAAGATGATAGATAAATTTGCTGTCTTTTTTTTTTTTTTTTTAATTATTTTTTGTTCACTGATTCACAAAATAGCTCTGCTTCTGAATATGCAGAAATTAGCTTGTTCCTGACACCAAAGTAAAACTGACATTAGAGCCACATTTCCATTTAAAGTCTATTTCTCTTTTTTATGATAATAGTTAAAATATTTTATAGGCTCTAAATTTATTGATTTTCCATTATTTTATTTGATTTCTTCTTATTATTTTTTGTTAATAAAGTATGGTAATAAAATAATAAACTAATGCAGCTGAAAATGTTTGATTACATGATTTTTTACACATTTTGACACACTGAGGCTGTAGATACAGTGCAGTGATATACTCAGTCTTTTAGGATTTTATTTTGTTTACATATTTTTATTTTATTATTTATTATTTATTTATTTATTTATTTTCATTTTGGTCATTTGTTTTAGCTTAATTGATTTGATCTGACATATATTTTTTTTATTTATTCATTTATTTCAGTTCAGTTTATTTACTTAATTATTTATTTATTTATTTATTTATAAAGGAAGAAAACATTTTTCCTGTCATTGACTTTTACCGTACAATTTTACCCGAATATATTTCACTTACTTAGCAAAACCACTTAATATAATTAACTAAATGTCCATTTTACAGCATGTGTCGTGCTTTTATTTTTATTTTGAAATTTCTACAAACTTGGATACTGTATATATTGCATGCATGACTAAAGAAGTTTGGTATGTCCTTTCCTGTCTGTTTCAAAGTTAGATGTAAAACATTTATTGTTTTCTTTAGTAGTTGGAGATGTATGGTTTAATTAGCAAGTTGATAATCATGTAATGTTTATGAAAAAGAGTTAACATGTCAGGTTATGTTAAAATGTCATGTATTCAAGAAATAGACAAATTATTGAAAAATTCTCTAAAATGTAATATTTTAATATATTTAACAGATACTTTTTTTTACAGTATTATCCAAGGATATCATTGTTTATTTGTTATTCATCTGTTACCACAGAATTTCATGTTTCATCAAATGAATTACTCAATGAATATGTAAGGTGTAGTGGAATTGAACCATCACAGAGAAAATCTAATTTTATTTTGCTGTGTCCACTGAATTTGGACATTCTCACACTGTTTATGATGGGTGTGTTTTACCTTAGTGGTGGATTTTCTGTAGTTCAGTGTTGGGTATATTATAGTTTGTTTGTAGGTGTAGAGCAGTTTCATGGTTGGTGTACAGAAAATGTATGGCACAACTCCACAAATACTAATTGTTTTATGATGTTTTCAGCAGCTGGTCAAGGACACATGCAGATCTAGTAGTGGCTCACTGAGATGAGTGCTGACATGCAGATACTAAATGAGACAGGAGAAACACCACAGGATCTCGCCTGTGTTAAGTTGCTGGGTGGAGATCCAGGTATGTCTGTGATAGTAGCAGCTTTCTTTTTACACAGAAACTGTTTTATATATCAATAGTTCATATGAATGATTTTAGAATAGAGATTTTTTTTATATTTTTGCTGTTGTTGTTGTTGATATGAATGATTATCAATATTTTATTGTTATCATTTATTTTGATTTTAATTGTATCAGATTATATATCTTTCTTTTTTAATTTTTGATATATTTTTGTGTGTTGTGTGTGTGTGTGTGTGTGTGTGTGTGTGTGAGAGAGAGAGAGAGAGAGAGAGAGAGAGAGAGAGAGAGAGAGAGAGAGAGAGAGAGAGAGAGAGACTTTCAGCAGTATGAGGAACCTTCATATCATCCATCTGGTGATTTTTGTTGTTGTTGATATGGATGATGATAAATATTTTATTTTTATCATGTATTTTGATTTTCATTGTATCTGATTAGGCATGTTTTTAAAAAAAAAAAAAAATTTATTTGTGTGTGTGCATGTGTGTGTTTGAGGAAGCTTTATATCATCAATCTAGTTATTTTAGCTGTGTCAGATATCTGTACTATTGCTTATTAATTTTAACTTGTAGATTTTAGTAAAATAAAAGTGTTTTTTTCTTAGAATAAGACACAGAAGCAGTTAAAGATGAAGTAGATGACGGTGATGATGATGATACCAGTCACAAAATGAGAAACAACAACAAAAAGTGTCAAAGGTAAAATTAAACATGGAGTAACTTCCCTTTACGTGAGTGTTAAAGTTACTAATCGTATGATTATATTTTTGTTACATTTTAAATAATAATAATATTTATAATAAAATTAACAATAATGATAATCAGAAAAAATTAAAATGAAACTAATTGACATCAGAAAAACAAAACATGATTTTATATATGGAGATTATATTTATGCACTTTGTTAGTTTTATCAGCAGAAATTTTAATACAAAATATTTTCATGTTGGACTAAGAAGAGTGTTGATAGATAATAATCATGGAGCTATCTCACATTGATACATCTGCTCCACATACAGTTACTTTGGTATGTTCCATGGTTTGTTCAGGAGAGAGTACATGAAAGATTCCTTGCTGCTGAAACCAAAAAGAAATATCCTATTTCACATTATCTAAGCACACATTAGAGTCTGATTCTCTGTGAGAGTACATTACAGGTGTTCAGAGTGGATTGTTAACAACTTGTTTGTGTTTCTTCATGTAAAATCAGTGTGTTTGTTTTCAGTACAATTCGAGAGTTGGAGGCTCAGCTGGATTATGAGAAACTTTGACGAGAGAAGTTGAAAGACCAGTTGGATGAATATAGGAGGGAAATGTTCTGTCTTAACTCTCAAGTGGAAAACTTGACTGTGGTGAGGGACATACTTTTAATCTTCATTAGCTCTTTATAAATAAGTAAATAAGTAAATGATCAAATAACTAAGTAAATGCCTATAGAAATAAATAAGTAGGTAAATAAATAAATTAGTTAATAAAATCAATACATTTATAAAGATAAATAAAAAATAAGTTCAGGAATGAATGAATGGGTAAGTGAAATAATAAATGAGACTGAGTGAATAAGTAAATTAGTGAAGGAATGAATGAATGGTTTTGGAATATATTTTATCTTTACCGTATCATTATAATTTGGATTTTTCATTTTTAATTAACTATTATTATAATCATTTTAAAGAAAGGAACAGTCTGAAAGCAGCTATAGAAATAATGAAAATAATGTACATAACATTAAAAAAAAAGAAAGTCTCTTCTTTGAACCTGTCAATCTATTTTATCCATGAACTGACACACCAACCTGTCTGTCTATCTGTCTGTATATCCATACTTCCACTCAGCCAGCAATCACCTTCTCGTCCATCCATCTTTCTGTATAGCTATCTGTATCTTTCTTTCAACCTGTTTGTTTTTGTCATTCTGTCAGTCTTGGTGTCTCCAGAGTACAGAGTTCACCTCCCTCTCTGTTGTGTCTGTGTGTGTGTGTCTAACTGTGTGTTTGTGTTTTTGCAGGTTAGTGAATCCAAATGTTTTTTTTATTATATAATTAAATAAGGTCAGTTCAAAATTAATTTCATCAGTTTTCATTTCTTCTTTATTTCTTAAAGACATTTTGATTTATTTCATAATTCATAACTTTTTTCATTCCTTCTTTCCTTTCTACACATTTTATAACCTTAATTGTTTAAGATGTTGAAAAATAACTGACTTGTAAATTGTCCACAATGATTGTGAGAGATTCAGTGTGTGGCAAAATCTGAAGAATTCATATTCTTAATTTTGTTTGAATGGTTATTTACTTATATATGTGTCTGTTAATGTTAAAAAAAGGCAGGATAATAACAGCTAAGACACATCAAATAAATAAATAAATAAATAAATTAATAAAATAAATAAATAAACAAAAATCAAAAATAAACACAACACAAAATAAATAATGAAGAAAAGAAGAACTATTCTGGATAGTAAAATGAACATGTTACATAACAGTAATATAATATTTACATTTTTAATTATTTTTTAATTTAAATTTCAATAGAATTTTGTTTTTTAAAATAATAATTTATTTGAGTCAGAAAAAAAAAAGAACAATAATAAAAAAAAAAAACGCCAAAAAAACAGAGCTATTAAAATAAATCAATAAATAAACAGGGGGAAAAATAAATGAAAAAAAAAAAAAAAAAAAAAAGAAAAAGAAGAAGAAACAAAGAAATAGACGGTAAAAGTTAATAAACCAACTATATACATTATTACATAATTATAGCCACTAGACTAGTACCAGAGTTATTTCCCTTAGACCACATTCAGAAAACAATGTACATACCGGATAAACAAGCACATACAAAGATTGCATGTTTTCTTCTTTCAAAAAAACATTGCCCGTCAATCCTGGAGGACTCTCAGTATAGCCTCAATGTTCTTTGTTGACGGAGTTCACTGCTTCTGTCCTCGCACTTCACTTCGTTTCAGACTCAGACTTAACAACCATGGGCAGAGAATTTCTGTGTTTTTGAATAAGAGTAAAACACATAGAAAGCGTTGTGATAGCTCTGTGACCGTTGTAGCTCCATTTCGTCTTTCTCTAGCTGTTTGAAGGTGTCGTCAATCAAGCTCTCAGCGACCTTCTGGCTTATCTGGTCAGTATAAGGAAGAACTGTCTAACACACACTACTTTCCTCTGAAAAATCAACTTCCACATACATCATTTATTTTGACATCTGCTGACGGTGTGCTTCATCAGGAGTCGAGTCGAACATGACACCACAGTAGTACTTGTCTGTACGAATGCTTCTCAGTAAACTCTGGCTAACAGTGGATGCCATCAGATGGATGAAGTCATTCTGGACACCTGGTGAAAGATAAGACATGGATCCAGTAAGGCCTTTCACATAGGTCAAGCGTTCTTTCGTGATAGGGTCAAACATGGCCAGTAGTTTCACCTAGCTAAAACAATTTTTTCCCCACATTGGAGCCAAGATCATTATCTTGCTGAAGTCGCCCTCCGTGTCCTCGCAAAGTCAGGTTCTGAGTTCCAAGGTATTTTATGCAGTGAAGGATTCTTGTTAAACTATCACGGCACTTTTCGTTCTCTGTGACTGAAGTTCCATATAATTCTCCACCTAATATTCTTTCCGTTTCTTTCCACTGGGTGAAGCACTTCATTTTCATGAACTATAAACCTTTCAGTTGAATTCCACTGGCTGAATCCACTTTCTTGCTCCTATGAGGACTGATGGTCAGACCTGGGATACAGAAGACAACAGGCAAAATGCTGAGATTTTAGAAGGGGAATAGCCCAGCCCAGAGCGAGTCACTTCTTCACCGTAACCATTCCCCAGTTTTCTGTTGAACCAAGTTTTGTTCACTGAGTGGTTGTTTGTTCGTAGAAAAGGACCCTCACTGTTCTGGAAATGGTTCGAACCCAACTTTATTGTTAAAGAACTTGTGTAAATTAGTCTGTAAAAATATAGTTCTTGTAATAATATAGTAATATGCTAAAATATAGTAATCTATGAAATTTAATGTTCTTATTAAAAATGTTATTTCTTTATTTTAGGTAATTTTAAGAAGACAATGAGACGTATTTTTATTTTTTATTATTTATTTTTTTTTTTTTTTTCCACAAAGATGAAGGAAAGTGAAATGCCCCCTTCTGTTGCTATACCTGCCATACCCTAGATACACCCCCTGACGGCCACAATTGGGCTAAAATAGCACTTCGTAGATTTCTACTAAAATATGAATGACTTAAAGATATTACTCGTACTTATATTAACATTTATTTGTTTAGTTTCACACTGGAATCAATTTTAAAGGCAGTCTATCAGAAACGATTTCAAGAATATTTAATTTCTATTAATATAAATAATATATTAATAATAACTTATTAGGTGAAGTACTTGAGAAAGTCCAATGTCCAATGTGAAGAGTTCTACTATTATTACGGTTAATGTACTTGTTGTTTTTCTGTTGTTAGTGGTGATGATAGTAAAAGGACGGTGGTATTTTCGATGTATCTGTTTATTCGTAGTAGACTGTTGTTGATTTGAACATGTATACAAGATTAGATTTTGTTTCTTTAAAATCCTTCGGATAAAAGTTATTTTTATATTACTTCTAAAAAAATAGGATACACAAAATTATATTTATATGTATATTTCTCTGTTAAATTTCAAACAACTGATTGTTTCGTTTAAAGGCTTCTTTTGCGTTTGCATTTGCATTTTAATGTTCAAATGGTTTATAACCACCACTGTTACAACTAATACCCTGCTAGATAATGATGTAATAAAATTAATAGCATTGGATAAAAAGACAGATTACTCCTGTTGTTTTCTATAATCCTTTGCTTAGGGTCTAAGCGGGGGAATGACCATACATATTTCCATTGTTTTTATTCTTTTTTTATTATTATTATTATTATTATTATTATTATTATTATTATTAATAACGTGGTCTAAGGGAAATAACTCCAGTAGTGATCTACGGGACAACATATTAAATATACTATTTATTTATCTTTTTAAAATCATTTGTTTTTAATTTAATATTTAATTAATTAATTTATTTATTTTATATCCTTATATTTTATTTTATTTATTTCTTTTCATGTTTTCTTGTTTTTTATCCTACTTTTTTACTTACATACACACACACATATATATACCTACCTATCTATCTACCTACTTCCTTCCTACCTACCTACCTACCAACATAAATACATAATAAATAATCATTGGAAGAAAATAAAAGATATGAATGTTTCAGATTTTGCTATAGATTGTATGTCTCATAGTCATTGTATATAATTTATAAGTCTGTTATTTTTCAGCATGTGAAACAATATATGTAATGAAAGGTTAGAAAAATATGAGATCGAAAGAAAAATACAGATGCACACAGACACACACAGGCACACACACACGCACACACACACACACACACACCCACACACCCAACGATCATACACTATGTAAACGGACATAGCCAGTCTGATAATATGTTGATCTTAGTTTAGCTTACACGTATTAGACATCTGCTATTAATAAGATATTATCAGATCAAAAGTGTTTTTGTTTTTTCTGTGACGAATTCTTATGTACTCTCTGATACGATACGCTATGATTTTATTCTTATTTTCCGCTGCAGAAAATATGTTATATAATCTGCTATCACACAGGGTGGCTATACGCACATTGGTAGGTTTTGAGAATTTACATTTGTATGTGTGTTTGCGTGTGTGTGTGTGCATGTATCTGTTCTTGCGTATAGATGGATGGATGGACGAATGGTGTACATATTTACGGCTATTTATTTACTTAAAATTAAACTGAATAAAACAGTATAATCCAATTACATAAAAGAAAAGAACAAGAAGAAAAGAAGAAAATCTATCTATCTATCTCTCTCTATATATATCTAATAATGTTTCTATGAGAAATTGCGGATGGACGGAATGGTATGTTTTGTATTTTTCTAGTTCAAATGAGTAAAGTGGAATGTAAAATAAATTAAAATGATTAAGTGAGGTAACTCTTCTGTATAACAGAGAAATATTTTATGTAACAGAATACTTTCCCTTTATTACGACTTCATAAGTCCAGCAAGAGGGATCTTGAAAAAGTATTTAAAGAAAATTTGTTTGGATTTATAGTGAATATATATATATATATATATTTTTTTACTGCAACAAATAATAATAATAAAAAATGAAGGATAGAGAAAAATAATTAATTGTATTCTAAAAACTGTAGGATCTTGACATGGGTGTAGCCAAATCAATCTGTCAACCTACCTACGCATCAGTGTATCCACCTATATACATATCTGTCTCTTTCAGTAGGAGATATCATCGTTATGGTTACATCATAAACAAATATTCGTTTGATCCACGCGTGTTAAACCAGAGACAAAAAAAAAAAAAAAAAAAGATAAAAAATAAAAAATTAAATTAAATAAAATTAAAAAAATATATACATATATTTATCCACTGAAATTATATGTAAAGTAGAGAATAAATAAATGAATCAAGTAAATAAATAAATAATAAATAATTAATAAATAAATAAATGAAATAAAATAAAATAAAATAAAATAAAATAAAATAGAAAAACAGAAATCAGGTAAACGATAAAAGTAGTTTTCCAATTTTCTATTAAAATATAACAAAGAAAACTATACATTATTTGTGGGAAAGAAAGAAGAAATGTATACACAGAGACATGCAAAAAACACGTGTAACTTGATCAGGATGCATAAATTCTTAACGAGACTGAGGCATATAAAATGTCAGGATCTAATCTGTTCATCGTAATCTGAGCCGCACAGGTGGACAAAGAATCGAATAAACTGTTTAAAATGTGCTTAGTAATTGTATGTTGATATACACATAGCTTGAATGTCTCTCAAATTACTTCAACGTGGAAAAGCAACTTAGCATGTTTATACAGTAAGAAGTATTACAATTAAACACACACAAACAAATTAATTAAATTACTAAATAAAAGTAAAAAAAAAATAGAAATCTTGTATAAGAATATTTATTCACTGTGATCAATCTGGTTTTAAATGTACATTCATAAGTATACTGAAATAAAACTATTTTGAAACATGAATTAGATTTTTCAATACGGAACGAGTGATAACTGAAGAAAATTGTGTTGTAAAAAGTCGCACTCTTTACTATTTCAGTTTCCTTGCCTCGTCAGAGATCGCGACTGTCACAGGCGTGCTTCACAGCGGCTTGTTCTGATTAGCTCGTTCATTTTTCACTCTCTCTCACTTTCACTCATTATTTCATATTCTCTAATATTCAGAAGAAAAAAAAATTAACTGCGCAATTAGTGATAAGAATGCAGTGTCTCATTTGCGTCTGACCATACGAATAAGTTAAATTAGTTATGTGAAAAGTTGTCATTGCTATTGCTTATATAAAAAAACCCCAGGTAATCACGTATTTTTATACCAGAAGTATATGATAAAATTACATACTCATACACACATCTGATTCTCTGATATTCAGAAGAAAAATTCAGCTACACAATTACAGTCATTCATTCATGTGTGACAATCCCAAAAAGTTAAATCAGTGATGTGAAAAGTGATCATTGCTTATATACAAAAACAGGTAATCACGTATTTTAATACCATGAAAAAGACACACACACACACACACACACACACACACACACACATATACACTTATATCCCTTCTCACACGCATATAGGCAATACCACGATGACAGGCGATACTTTTAGAAGATTTGGAATTCATTCCAATTCGCCTGATTGCTAGAGACTTACCCCTAGGAACTCAACGCACTGATCCGTGACTAGCACACTCACAAATACATGTTACCTTGTAAGTACCATGTAACACAATTTTATTGGTTTATTATTAATAAAACTGGCGTTATAATTTGTCTCTCTTTCGATAATTGTCCACACACGGCACGATTCGAAGTTCAGAATACGAAAAAATAAAATTAAATTGAATTAATTCCGACAATATCGTATATATAACATCAAAAAAAAAAAAAAAAAAATAATAAAAAAAAAAAAAAAAAAAAAAATAAATCAACAACAAAAAAAATAAAACAAAGCAAAACAGAAGAAAAGAAACAAAGGAACCCAAATCTCATAATTTTATATTGTAAAACCAAATCCATCAAATTCACCACACAAATGGACAGTCTTGGTGTGGGTGTGGGCATATCTACCGTACATGAATCTACAAAACTGTCTTACTGTCTAAGCTTTCTGTCTCTCTGTTTGTCTTTTCTAGAGAGACAGATAGAACGAATTAGTGAAAGAAAAGAGAGAAAGATAGAAGCATAACGAGGTGACCGAGGATCGAATAAAGAAAAAGAGAAATACACACGGAGAGAGAGAGAGAGAGAGAGAGAGAGAGAGAGAGAGAGAGAGAGAGAGAGAGAGAGAGAGAGAGAGAGAGAGAGAGAGAGAGAGAGAGAGAGAGAGAGATTTAAAATGTTCTTGAAAAAAAATAAATGAAGGAACGATCAAACGAACGGAGAAAATAATGAAATAAAAAAATAAAATTTAAAGAGTTGAAACAAAAGCTGAATAAATAACTAAAAACCAGAAAATAAACTGAGAGAGAGTCAGAGTTTTAAACATTGTTCTTCAAATAACAGTGACAGCAAAATGCTCATTCAAACGAATATTTTAATTTATTTCTTGTTTATAAGTAGTTTCATCACAGGAAAATATATAATTTCTTGATTTTGTGTTTATGTATCTTTAACAAATTTATGACTGTACTCTGATGACACTAAACTACTGTCTAAGAGAGACCATCACTATGGTTACATTGTAAACAAATATTCGTATGAATTACTCAGTTGAGATGTCTTTGAATTTTTAAATAATTTGTACATCATAGTGAACTATTCAATAAAGACTTCAGCATCTGTTTAATGATCAGAAAAGTTGGGGAATGACCATATATATATATATATATATATATATTTTTTGTTCTTCTTCTTATTATTATTTCTTTATTCCTTTTATTATACTTTTTTTTTACATTTATTTATTTAACTATTTTTATTTTATTTAGGAAAATGGTTTCAGTGACAAGACAGAAAAACAACAAAAATAACCTAAAGCATATAACAGTGAAAGAAGAATATGTGAATTAAAAGGAATAACTAATAAAGCAACGCCCCCACCAACATCAAGACCAATATACCCCACTTGATGCGGCCATGTTTAGAAGAAACAAATTTCAGTGTGCGATGACTCACTCAAGTTTCACATTAGTTAACAGTGAGAGATTTGCTTTATTTGGGTTTATATGCATGGACAGAAAGTTTCTAGTGGATGCATTTTTTCGATGCAAGTCATTTGAGCGATGCAAGTGAATCGATCCATTGACCTGTGACTTGCACAATCACAAATACACTTTACCTTGTAAATACCACGTAACCCCAATAGCAGATTATATCAGTTTAAAGTGTAATAGTAGAAATAAATAACATTAAAAAGTTAGTTATACTTCCAAGATATTTAATAATTGTTTAGAGCGAGTTTCACCGCTCATAACTAAGTGACACAAGTTACAAAACAACTGAACGTCTCCAGTTTTCCCGTTTGCAACTTGAGTCATGCCGCACTGTTTTGGTCTCAAGAAAAGAATCGTTAGAACAAATTTGCACACCTTTGTCAGTGTTGTAGATAGTAACTGTAGATATACATTTAAATGTACAGCCTTGCTGCTGTACTTTGTAAATAATTAAGTCAGGACGATAATAATAATAATAATAATAATAATAATAATAATAATATTAATGTATGAAACTTAATAAGTAATTAATTCTGATGACGTGCTCTTTTACTCGAATATTTACTATTATTTATTTATTTATGTATTTATTTATTTATTTTCAGTATGTAAAAACTATTAGAGCAAAAATGCATGTAGATGACTTTAATAGTGTAGAATGTTCAAAGTCATTCATTGTAAGCAGCTGTTATTTTTATCGTCGTAACAACAAAACTTGTAGTTTGATCAGCAGTGTAAATTCTTAACGAAACTGGTGTATAAAATTTTAGAATCTAATCTGTTTTTCAGAATATCAGTTGCATAGGCTGACAAGGAATAATCCTCAAAATGTGCTTAGTAATTGCATGTGGACAGACATGTTGTTTCGGGGTCTCTCAAATTACGTTACTATGAAGAAAGAACTTAACATATTTAAATAGTGCGGAGTAATACAAATAAATTTTAATTAATTAAACACACAAAAAAGGAAACAAACTAAGAAGCAAATGAAATTAAGTTACTTAATAAAAGTCATAAAATGATAGAAATCTTCTATAAAAGTTGTAAAAATTGTTACGTTTTACAACAACATTCGTTTCTCCGGAAGAGTCAGCTTTGTAATTAATTTATTATTATTATTATTTTTATTAGTATTATTATTTTTTTTATTATTATTATAATTTTTTTTAGAATTTCACTTGCTTTAAACAAAAGTATAGATGAATATTACACGTGTCATTTATTATATGAAAATATCAGTCGTATATTTTTTAAATATTTTTTTAATTATTATTTAGATTCAGTTAAAATGCACGGAATTTAACGTTTAACAAAAATTAATGACAAACTTTTTCTATTTCTTTTTATACTTCACTGACATCAGTTCAATATGTTCATCTGTTTTGAAGATGGCATTATTCATAATATGTAAGACATGAAAGCCAGATATAAACAGTACGTGCAAACAACAACATCTACATCTAATTTTAGCATTTTTACTCCAACAAATATAACACTGTGTACAAAAGAAAATGTAAACATCAATGAATCTGGATCCTGTCAGTTTCGAAGAAACGATATTATAGGAACGTGATTAATTATATTAAAATAAAGTTAATCAACCCATCTATTTCTTTAAGACAAAAAACAAAACAAAACCAGACAAACAAACGAATGAGATAAAAGAAAAAATGTAATAACATTTAAATATAATAATAATAATAATAATAATAATAATAATAATAATAATAATAATAATAATAACAGTATGGACAAATTTACATACCGTTTTCAATGTCGTAGTTAGTTACTGTAGGTATATTTTAAAATGTTCTTCCTAGTTGCTATACTTTGTTATTAATTAAGATAATAATAATAATAATAATAATGTCTGATATTTAATTAGTAATTTATTCTGATGACGTCGTCTGTTACTCCAATATTTACTATTATTTATTTTTTATTTATTGTCTATTTTCAGAATTAAAAACCAATATCTGTAAAACACTTGTAAATAAATTTAATGGTGTAGGACGTAAAACGAAACCTGTAACTTGATCATAATGTGTAAATTCTTAACGAGACTAAGGTGTATAAAATTTCCGAATCTAATCTGTTGATCGGAATCTCAGACGCACAGGTTGACAAAGAATAATCCTCAAAAAGTGCTTAGTAATTGTGTGTAGACAGACATGTTGTTTCGGGGTCTCTCAAATTACGTCACCATGAAGAAACAACTTAACATATTTAAATAGTGCGGAGTAATACAAATGAATTTTAATTAATTAAACACACAAACAAGGAAACCAACTAAGAAACAAGCGAAATTAATTAAATTACATAATAAAAGTCGTAATCTTGTATTAGAATATTCATTGTGATAAATCTTGTTTTAAATGTGTTAAACAAAAGTATAGAAGAACATTATACCTGTCATTTTTCATACCAAAATATCAGTGGTATATTTTTTAAATATCTTTTATTTTATTTAGATTTAGTTAATGCACAGAATGGTTAAGTCAGTATTGCCTTGAGAAATTATTTAAAGAAATAGGCTAATCTTTTACCTAATTGCCAAGAGCAATGCATAATTATTTTATTCTATTTTATTTTATTCCTGTTTTTCAAAGTTAAAAATCATATATATTTTTGGTGTTCTTCGTTGAAGTAATTTTTTTCTTACCTTAGCTAAGTTAAAAAAAAAACAGATGTTTAAGTCTTAAATAAACAAAGTTGTTCTATTTCTTTCGCTGACTTAATTTTTATTTTGTTTTTCATCTTGAGCTAAATCAAATATGTTCCGTTTGATGCTAATATTCCCAGGTTATAGTGAATGTGTTGATCGGGCCGAACGAAAATTGCTTTATCTGTAAACGGAATACACGACCACAACGTAATACAGACAACATTCATTTTAAAACTGAATTTTATATGACATAAATTATCTACAGAGAAGCACGTAGTACAAGATGTTGAACTTCTGTAGGATTTACGCATGATACACTTATTTATCTAACGTTTAACAAAAATTAATGATAAACGTTTTCTATTCGTTTTTATACTTCACTGAAATCAGTTCAATATGTTTATCTGTTTTGAAGATGGCATTATTGATAATATGTAAGACATGAAAGCCAGATATAAACATCTACATTTTAGCATTTTTACTGCTACAAATGTAACTCTGTATGAAAAAGAAAATGTAAACATCAACGAATCTGGATACTGTCAGTTTTGAAGAAAACAAAACGTGATTATTAACAAAGTATTGTTATTGTTGCTTTTTCTTGCTGCACCTTGTTGTTCGTTGCTGTTGCTGTCGGCTGTTGTTGTTTGTGGTTGTTGCTGTTCATTGTTGTTTGTTGTTGTAGTTGGGTGTTGTTGAAGTTCGTTGTTGCTAGTTGTTGTTCTTGCTGTTGTTGATTGTAGTTAGTTGTAGTTGGTTGTGGTGGTGATGGTGGTTGTGGTTCTTGTAGTTGGTTGTTGTTGTCGTTGGTTGTTGTTCTCGTTGGGTGCTGTTGTAATTGGTTGTTGCTGTTGTTTCTTTTTGTTTTTGTTGTGGTATTTGTTGTTTTGGTTGTTGTTGGTTGTTTTTTGTGTTGTTGTTCATTGTTATTGTTAGTTCTTCTTGTTGCACTTTGTTGTTATTGCTGTTGCTGTTATTGTTGGTTGTTGTTGTTTCCGCTTGTTGTTCCTCATTGTTTGCTGTTGCTTGTTGTTGTTGATGGTTGTTGTTGTTGATGGTTGTTGTCGTTAATTGTTGTTGTAGTTGATTGTTGTCGTTGGATGTTGTTCAAGTTCGTTGTTGTTGCTTTTGTTGTTGGTTATTGTTTTTGCTGTTGTTGTTGGTTGTTGTTGGTTTTAGTTAGTTGTTGCTCTTGTTGTTGTTGTTCCAGATATTAGATCCGAAAATAGATATTCAAGTAAATAATCGTTTATTCATAAATTCTCTGATTACCAATAAACGATTATGATTCTGTACAAATAGAATCCAGTTTTACCAGTTTGATGTGCAGTCATTCCGCGGCTTACTATTTCTTTCCGTTCTTACGTGCGTCTGTAAGTCTGGTAAGTAACGTACAGTTTTCATCTTAGTCAAATATTTATCTACGTATACAATTATAATATAAATGTATTTTATCTGAAATATCTTAAATATGATACACTGGTAGGGAACGCACTGGGACAGGAGGACAAAGTCCAATCACGACCTCACAAGCGAAGTCTGATGCCGCTTACGAGACTTGAACGTACAATGGCGGACTATGTTTCATTTCGGCCATGAAGTCAAGATTAAAAGAGTTGCTCAGTAACTGAGAGTAATCATCGCTTCCCACGAAGCACGCCATTCTTTCTGTCTTTCGTCATTTCTGCGCACATCTATATTTTGTCAGATATATATATATCTGTGTGTATGTATCTCTGTGTATGTATCTATATATGTATGTCTGCATATGTGTCTGTCTATGGATGGGTGCACATACATATATATATCTATATTCACACGTGCATGCACAAGAATATGCGTGTATTTATGAATATGTATGCATATGAGTGTATGTGTGTGTGACTCTCTCTCTCTCTCTCTCTCTCTCTCTCTCTCTCTCTCTCTCTCTCTCTCTCTCTCTCTCTCTCTCTCTCTCTCTCTCTCTCTCTCTCTCTCTATATATATATATATATATATAAAACCAACTAGATCCAACAACAATCAACAAGAGCAACAACAACGAACTTCAACAACACCCAACTACAACAACAAACAATATACATATATATATATACATACAGAGAGAGAGAGAGAGAGAGAGAGAGAGAGAGAGAGAGAGGCGCGCACACACATATATATACATACTCATAAATACATGCATATTCTTGTGCACGCACGTGTGAATTAGTTAATAGACGTATTGAAAGATGTTTAGATAATGCCAGTATGTTTGTATTTGCGTTTAAGCATGTTAATGTTCATTGTTTCTGTTAATCAGTACCACGATCAGACTGTCTGTATATTTCTTTATTTCTTATTACTGCCGTTATTATTAACATTATTATTGTTATTATTAATAATAATTTTGTGTTATTCGTATGGTTTAGTTAATCCATTGGAGAAGATACTTAAATGAATTTTAATTTTACAATATTTTTATCTTTTAAGTACCATGCTTATTGAGATACATGTATATAAAATTGAATACGGCAAATACCAGTGAACGAGAGATGTCACAGATTTCTACTTTTTCAAATATTTTAAAATCTACGTGTCATCGTCAACCTTGTATTTTTAAAAATCAAATTTTACAACAGACGTTCAGCTGGAGTTTCAAACAAAACTGGTGTAAACACTGATATGGACTTCTGATAACAGAACTTGACCTACGTAACTGCTGAGTAGGATTTGTGTCACGTGCTGCTACAAACGCCCACCTTAACATACAAGTTTTAGTTTAGTTTTAAAACTGAAGAACAATCTGTTTTGTCACGTGTTGCGATCATGTGTCACGCGCTTCTGTTTCGCGAGGAAAGCCCACCAAGAGAATTGTAATAACTGTATTATTTTGTAACATCTTTTTACATACTAAGTGTTATTTATCGGGTTACACGTTAAGAAATCTTGTTATACAAAATTAACATGTAAAATATTTATCAAATAAGGATATATAATATTTATTAGAACATGCCTGAAAATATGGAAGAAAATACAACTGGTAGAAAATATGTAATAGAATTTGCTGCTTTAGTCAAGAAAAATCAGAAAGAAACCTTAGAAATAATTTTAAAAAAAGAACAAAAGACCAAAAGAGTTAGTAATGTTACCACAGTGGTTAATAGAAATCGTATCAGGAGATTTGGGACAGCCAATTTGATATTTATTATCTAGCACATGAAAGAAAATTTACTTTAACGGAAAGTTTTTAGTGGATAAAGAAGAAAAATCGTAGGAAAAATAAACTTTAGGTCTTCAGATGGACCATGCAGGTGGATTGACCCATTGACCTATGACTTGTAAAATCACAAATACACTTCACCTTGTAAATACCCGAGTAACCCGAGTAGCAGATTTTCCCAGCTTACAGTGTAATAATGGTGTAGGACGTTCAAAGACATTCATTGTAAGAAGCTGTTATTTGTATCGTCGCTAACAACAAAACGTGCAATTCTTAAAGAGACTAAGGTGTATAAAATTTCAAAATCTAATCAGTTCATCAGAATATCAGACTCATAGGTAGACAAGGTGCCGAATAATCTGTTTAAAATGTGCTAAGTAATTGTATGTAGATAAACATGGAGTTTCAGAGTCTCTCAAATTACTTTATAATGAAGTAAAAACTTAACACTTAGAAATAATGTAAATAAATACCTAATCAAACAAACAGATGAAACAAACAATTAAATTACTTAATAAAAGAAATACAGTAATAGAAATATTGTATTAGAAAACTGACTGTGATAAATCTTGTTTTTAAATGTACATTCATATGTGCCCGAAGTAAAACTATTTCAAATATGAATTAGATTTTTCAGTACGGAATTAGTTTATATAAAACTGAAGAACATTTTGTAATAAAAAGTCGCACTCTTTACTACTGAGTCACTCGTATTTGACAATCCTTAAGTTTACAAAACCAATAAAAAGTTAAATGACTGATGTGAAAATTATTCAAACAGAGGTAATCACATTTTAATACCAGGGGAAGTATACAATAAAAATACACATACATATATACATTCATAGATATATACATATACAAGAAAAATCACGTTGATATATGTCGGCTAAACGACGTTACATTCAGAGGGGTTGGAGTTCATTGCAAGTCGCCTGTTTGCTTTAGTCGTACACCCAGTAACTTGAACCCTGGACCAGTGACTTGCACAAACACAAACACATTTTACTTGTAAATAACATGTAACCCGAATTTATTCATTGCTTATTAATAAGACTTGCCAAATAGTTTGTTCTTCTTTCAACAATTGTCCCTACACTGCAATGTGCAAATTTCCGAATGGATAAAAATTGAATTAAACTGAAACTTTAAACAATGTATGTAGTTGCTGTATACAGTTGTAATACACCAATAATCACATCTCATCTGAGTCTCCTGTATACTATTTTAGTTCATTTATAATTTTATTATTTTCACAGTAACAAATTAAAACTATATGAAAGAAAAAAATAAAGAGAAATGAATTTGGTGAAATTAAAATATTATATCAATTTTGAAGAGATATTCAAATTCTCAACATGAATTAGTTATTTGTTTGAAAACACTGTTAAACCGCAATAGTACACATCAGTAATACAAAAAGACCAACTAGCTAACCAACTACCCAAACAATCAAAACAAAACAAACAAACAAACAAACAAACAAACAAACAGACAATCAAACAAACAAAAAAAAAAAAAAGAAACAAAACAACCCAAGTCCAATAGTTTTATATTGTTAAGGCAAATTCAACAAATTCAACATAAGAATGGATAATCTTTCTGTTTGTATAGACAGATCTACCTTTCTGTTTGTTTGTCTGTCTTTACATGCATCTATCAAGCTGTCTTGATGTGGGTGTATACAGATCTACTTGTGTCAAATAGAGGTATAAGAAAACATTACACCTAACATTTATCATATTAAGATATCAGTACATATTTGTTATTAATACATCGTTTATATTTAGATTTAATCAAAAAGCACTGAATATTATTGTCAGTAGTGATTTAATAAATTAATTAAAGAATATACGAAACTGTTATCTGGTTATCACGGTCAATACATTTTTTTTTTTTCATTTTCTTTCTTTCTTTCTTTCTTTCTTTCTTTTTACTTTCTTCATTTATTTTTTTTTCAAAGTTAATTGTTAAAATAGAATTATTTCGTAAATTAAATTTTTCTTTCCTAAGTTAGTTCAAGAAACAGCCGAAGTTTAGCTCATATTTAATCAAAATTAATTTGTTATTTTTTCTTTCGCTCACTTAATTTTTATTTTGTTTTTCATCTTGTGCTACATCAAATACGTTCGTCTTGACGCTATTATTCCCGCGGTATCAGTGAATGATTTGACACAGCCAAACAGAATAAATGTATTTGTAAACTGAATATACGACCACATAATATAGACAACAGTCGTTTAAAGTCTGTTGTATGACACAAATTATCTGTACAGAAACAAGTAATACAAACTATAGATATACTGTAAGATTCACGCCTTTTATATTTTCTATTTAACGTTTAAAAAATGATAAATATTTTCTACTCAGCCAACAGAAATTCGTTTTCCTTTTAATTTCATTGAAACCAGTTCATTGCGTTGATCTGTTTTAAAGCTGACATATCTGACAATACGTAAGACATGAAACAGTTTGTGTAGATATTTGCTGTGTACAGTTGTCATAAACAATACGTGCAAATAATCACATCTCATCTGAGGTGTTCAGTTCTTTCATAATTTTATTATTTTTAATGCTACAAATTAAGTAACGTCTGAACAATAATGTCACATGTTTAACGAAATTGATATATTAAAATACCGTATTAATTTTGAAGAGATATACTCGTTGTTAATTTTAATGTGATTGTTTATTTTAAAATACAGTTAAACCACAATATAACTAATCTTTAACATGACAAAGAAAACAAACAAGTATATGTGGATGTTTGTGTAAGTGCATGTGTGTCCGACAGATAAGTTTTGAAACATTTTTCTTAGAATAATAGTGCAAACAAATTTTAAAATTTAGTTTTACATGTTGTTTGACCTATATAAATCTCGTTTTATTGAAAGAAACGTTATAATTTATGTTTCTTCGTGGTTAATCGATGTATGACTATACTTCATCAAAGTCAAGAGAAAAGATCATCGCCATGGTTACATCATAAACAAATATTCGTTTGACCCATGCATGTTAAACTTAAGAACAAAACAATCAAGACTTCAGTGTCTGTTTAATAATCAGATAAGGAGAAATCAACATATTAAATTATTTAATATTAGTGTCTGTTTGTGTGTTTATATATGTATTTATTTATCTATTTATTTGTATATTTCTATAAATGTACCTATTTATGGATTCATTTATATGTATACATTAATTAATTAAAAAGTTAATTTATTGTTTCTTTGTGGCGGAAGTCACGAGCACACAGCTAATATTTTTAGTATTTTAAAATTAAAACTTTGAAATTTTAAATGAGATGTAAAAGCAAATATATAAATAAATAAATAAATAAAAATAAATAAATAAAAAATTAAACTGAATGAATAAACATAAATATGAAAAGTAGGAAAGAATAAGGAAAAAAAAAAGAGAAAATAAACTAATGTGCTGAGTAAAACCAACAACAGTATACTCGACTTGAAATTTTATAATGCGGCTCTGTGTAGAAGTGACTCACTCAAGTTTCACAATCCAAATAAGCAGTGATCATTGGTTATATACAAACACAGGTAAAGACACGTCTTTATAGCAAGGGAGGTATATGATAAAAAAGGGTCGGAAGACTTTGGTCCGCGGGCCACATCCGACCCGCGAGAGATTTTAGTCCGGCCCGCCACCTGAACACTTGGACATCAGTTGTTACATTAACTTCGTTGTTTTTTCTTTAAACCTCCAGACCTCCTAGAATCCCTTTTTGGTGCTCAGTATTGAAGACAGAACTGACAGAGAGATATATATCGGTGTGTGTGTGTTTATATGTGTTTTTATGTGTGTGTGTGTGTCTGATATATTTGATATCTTGGTCCTCCCGCAAAACACTACATAACTGTCTGGCCTCCTCTCTCCAAAAGGTTGTTACGACCCTCTTTAAAAGACATTCGTGCCACGGCGTAGTAATATTACCGCAGTGATTAAATCAAGCCATATAAGGAGATTTGAGGATTCTGCAGTGTGGGACTATTTCTGCAGGACTGATATAAAAAAGACGAAGGACTCGCAACTGGACCAAGTCTGAGTTGAAGATTAAAAGAAAATAACTGTCAACTTTATCTTAAAACAACACTGAATTTTTACTTAGGTAAGATCACTTTTTTGTTCTTATATTATTACTGTGGTTGTTGTTGTAGTTGTAGCAGTTGTTAATGTGATGATCATGATGATTTTACTTTGTTATTAGCGTCTCCTTAATGCAGTTTTGTAGACTTACTCTGATTTCTGTTATATTGTGTTTAGTACTGTAAGAAACGAAAGTCGTTGTCTTTACTGTAAAGTCTACTATTAGAAAAAAGATACTTTTTATATACGTCTTCCGACAGATAAAATATTGTTATATTATTATTTCTACTATGACTACTAGCAGTAGTGATATTGTTAGTATTGTTGTTTTAGTTGTTATTGAAATCATTGTTATTATTATTGTTGTCGTTAAACTTGTTGTTATTATTGTTGTTGTCATAGAGTCTGTCTTGACCCATAGAAGCTCACAAAAGTGTTTCATCTTGCTAAATGATGTCTCGCAGCTGGCAATGGAAATTGCTATGGTTAGCATTATCTGAAAAATCTGCGAAGATTAGGAAAGACACTGTATATCCATACTGAATAATGAATTTGAGAGGTTTTTCAGGTCTTGTTATCTTCATGTTGGTACAACTTGACAGCAGCATTCAGCAATCCAGTATTTTTTCATGTAGCTGATGTCCATCAATATCAGAGCTGTACAGTTGACATAAACCTCCACGCTTCTTCTTTAGGTCATTGGTGTCGATACTTTAACTCAGTGCCTCGTCATGAAGAAGGAACCCAAACTTGATATCTGTGTCATACAAACGAGTGAACAGTTCATCCATTTTTCGGTGAAGACGGTTGAGTGTTACCTTCATGACTCTTTCAATTACCTCCTTAGTTGTTATCCCAGCATCTCTTGAGTTCTCACCAGCCATTCGTAGTTTTCGTCTCCGACTTCTTTCTACATCAAAATTCCGTTCTTCGAGTCACTCACTGACCCACACTTCTCTTATATCATCAAAAGGATCATGAAACTTCGTGTTAGGATCCTGCAGCCTCTTTTGAACTCGGTCAGTGAAAATAAGTATTTTGTCCCAAAATCCTAGCAAAGTTAGAAAATCGTAACTCAATAAGAGGTTATACAGCTAACTTGCATCTTTTCTTGTTTCACTTATCTGATTTTCATTGCCTGTCGTATCCTGCAGGACTCACAGTATCCCCATAAGGTACTTTACTGACGGAGTTTACTGCTTCTGTCCTCGCACTTCACTTGGTTTCTGACTCTGATTTAACAACCATTGGCATAGTTTTTCCAAACTCTGTGTTGAACGAGAGAACAACACATACAGAGGTTGGATGTTTCCAGAAAATGTGACCATCATTGGATCCTGCTAACACCACGTATGTGCCCAGCCATCACAACAGCTTTGTGATACCACTGTGACCGACAATCTTGTAGCTCCACTTCGTTTTTCTCTAGCTGTTTCAAGGTGTCGTCAACCAAGCTCTCAGCGTCCATCTGGCATATCTGGTCAATATAAGAAAGAGCTGTTTAACGCACACTACTTTCTTCTGAAATCAACTTCCACGTAACTCACTACGTCTGACATCTGATCACGGCGTGCTTGAGCAGGAGTCGAGTCGAACATGACACAAGACTACTTGGCTCTACGAATGCTTCTTAGTAAACACTGGATGCCATCAGATGGATGAAGTCATTCTGGACTCCTGGTGTAAGATAAGACATTGATCCTGTATGACCTTTCACATAGGTCAAGTGTTCTTTCATGACAGGGTCAGAAATAGCCAGTAGTTTCATTAAGCCAATTTTCTTTCCACATTGGAGCCAAGATCTTTATCTTGCTGAAGTCCTCTCCGTGTCCTCGCAAAGCCAGGTTCTGAGTTGCAAGGAGATTTATGCAGTGAAGGATTCTTGTTAAACAATCACTCTACTTCTGGTTTTCGTTCTCTGTGATTGAAGTTCCAAGTCATTAATTCTGTTGTCATTAACGTCCTTTCCATTTCTTTCCACTGGGTGAAGCTCTTCATTTTCTTGAACAGTAAACGTTTCAGGTGAATTGCACTGTTGAATCCACTTTCTTGCTCCAATGAGAATTGATCGTCTGACCTTGAATAGAAAAGATAACAGATGCAACATGCTGAGTTTTTAGACAGGAATTAGACCAGCTCAGAGCGAGTCATTTCTTCACTGTAACCATTCCCCAGTTTTCTGTTGAACCAAGTTTTGTTCACTCAGCGATTGTTTGCTCGTAGAAAATAACCCTCACTTTTCTGGAAATAGTTTGATTCCATCTTGATAATTTCCGTTCGTAATGCATCATACAGAATTGTTTTTCTGGTATTCTTGTCGAATGTCATGCTGTTTAATTACTTCTGGCAGTTCGAGGCTCCTTGGCACCCACCATCCACTTCACTAGGTTCCGTGTGTTTACGTTCAGTCTTCTCGGGTACATTTTTGAGAATACATTCAACATCATCATCGCCAGCTCCATCGTCTTCCCCTACTGTCACGTCAACATCCTGTCTGGCACCTTCACTCTTAATCTCATACACAGATTTATCTGACTTTATTCCTCTTTAGCTTGT
The DNA here is from genome assembly GCA_012295275.1 of Chrysomallon squamiferum. Lineage (NCBI taxonomy): Eukaryota > Metazoa > Mollusca > Gastropoda > Neomphalida > Peltospiridae > Chrysomallon > Chrysomallon squamiferum. Next base: position 14,569,228 of record CM022666.1, read on the forward strand.
GACACATTTGTACGCGATCTAACTTCAGATTCCAAGAAACTTGTAGTAGGTGCAGGTGTCAAAGTACTTGTCCCAGGCATTTCAAAAAATAGCACTAAGAACTGGCTTGAGTTTAGTGCTTCCTCTGCATCCAACTTTCATATATTTGGCCTTTCAGCTCCACTTTCCTTTATGTGGGGGGCAAACAAAATAAAAAAAATAAAAATATAAAATAATATATATATATATACACACACACACACATACATACATACACAATCGGGCCACCCTATTACTTCTCACGCACATACAAAAATACAGAATGACAGTTCATAATATGTTTGAAGAAAAAACTCTGATTTTTCAGAATCTGCTGAGTGACGCCCCCTCCAAGTGGTGGCTCTCAGGGCAAGTGCAATACCTGCCATACCCTAGTCACGCCCCTGACGGTGAGAGCTGGGCTATAAATAAACTAGCTCTTCGTAGGTTTCTAGAAAAATATGAATAAGACTTAGATATTACCTGTACTGAAATTAACATTTATTTGTTTAGTTTCACACTGGAATCAATTTTAAAGGCAGTGTATCAGAAACGATTTCAAGAATATTTAATTTCTATTAATATAAATAATATATTAATAATAATGTATTAGGTGAAATACTTGAGAAAGCTCAATGTAAAGATATCAAGTGTACACACATTAGTACTATTACTGTTCTTGTTGTTTTTCTGTTGTTAGTGGTGATAACAGTAAAAGGACGGTGGCATTTTTAATGTACCTGTTTATTCCTTGTAGTCTGCTGTTGATTTGAACATGTATACAATTTTTGATTGCCCATTTTTTGTAACGTGTTTTTAAATAACAAAAAATGTATTTATAAATGACAAAGATTGTAAAAAAAAAAAAAAAATAATAAAAGAGAATGTAAAGAAATAAATTGGTTTTGTAAAGTGTATTTATCTTGGAAATCAGAGAAAATATTTTAACGCCTTTGCCTGGAGTTACAGCCTTTATCGACTCCTCCTGCGTCAGTATGGTACATGTCGTAGAACTACTACGCTCGTACTGCCTAGCCAAGTCGACTACACTCGCACCTCTCTCATTTTTTTCTATGATGTCATGCTTTAATTCAATGGACATCATCCGCTGCTTCTTCTCAGCACTGTCTTTTGCACTCACTTTCTTATGATCCATGGTCAAAAGAAAGAAATTTGGCATAATACTGCAGAAGACACGAAAACAACACAACAGAGATGCTTCCACGGCGAAGTAACCACGTGAAGTAAAGAGTGAGACGCGGAATGCTGGCCGGATGTTATGTTGTTCGTTGCGTCTACTAGCGGAGGCGTATTTGAAGTTCGCTCGTAACTAGGATTTTGGCTCGCAACTCAGAGCAAATAGTCGACCAAGCGACTGCTAGCAAGTCGGAAAACTCATATGTTGGGGCACTCGTAAGTGAAGGTACCACTGTACTTCTAAAAAATAGAGTACAAAAAATTGTTATATATATATCAGTGGTATTATTTTACGCAAACGGATGACAGAGCATAATGTAAATTGTATGGAGCTGTCAAATATAGTAAACTTTGTCATTATCACAAAACGAGGCATTCGGTGTATACCTCAGTTAGTACCGTTCTGTCTTATAACCGTTTTGCTGTTTTATGCAAGGTCAAAGACACTTGTTGAAAATTGGTGATTAAGTCACAAAAGTGTGAACTATTTTCGACAAACCACATGAGAACCAGTGAATCGTGGCCTGAACAGCTGATTGTTTCGTTTTAAAGGCTTCTTTTGCATTTTAATTTTATTGTTCAAATGGTTTATACTCACTACTATTATAACTAATACCCTGCTACTACTACTACTAGTGATACATTACACAACCTGTATACTCTACATTATTCTATAATATGGATTATACTATAAATCCAGACATTAAAGTATGCCAATTTTTCGATATAATGATATAATCAAATTAATAACATTGGATAAAAAGATAGGTTACTTCTCTTGTATTCTGTAATCCTTGTTTAGCAGGATAAAGGAAATAAATAAAAAGTTAATAAATAAATAAATAAAATTTAAAGACTTGAATCAAACGCATAATGAGTAAATAAAAAAAAATGAAAGTAAAGAAAGAGAAATTATTAAAACATTATTGAAATAATAATGACAACTAAATCCTCATCCAAATTTGAATATTTTATTTCTTGTTTTAAAAGTAGTTTCATAGGCAGAAAAAAAATATATGATTTCTTGTATTTCTGTATGTTTAACATACATATGATTATACTTTCATGAAAAATAATCTAGTGTCGAGGAGAAAACGTCACTACGGTTACATCATAAACAAATATTTGCACGAATTGCTAAATCTTTGAATTTCTAAATAAACTGTACATGACGTCACACGCGTGTTGAACTAGTGAACTACACAATGAAGACTTCAGGGTCTGTTTAGTACTCAGAAAAGTAGGGGAATGAACATTTGCTTTTATTTTCATCACTTTTTATATTTATTTATTTATTTATTTATTTATTTATTTATTTATTTATTTATTATTACTATTTCTGCAAGCAGCTGTCTTCTACCGTTTTCTGAATGTCGTATAAGGGAAATAACTCCAGTAGTGATCTGCGTGACCACACAATAAATATACTATTTAATTATCTTTTTAAAATCATTTGTTTTTAATTAATTAATTTATTTAGTTAGTTCACTTCATTTTATGTTTTCTTATTATTTATCCTTATATTTTATTTTAATATGTTTTATTTTATTTTATTTTATTTATTTATTTATTTATTTATTTATTTATTGATTTATTTATTACCTGTTTTTCCTGTTATTATCCTGCTTACTTTTTTACATACATACATACATACATACATACATACATACATACATACATACATACATAAAGAACCATTGGAAGAAAATTAAAAATATAAATGTTTCAGATTTTGCAACAGATTGCATCTCTCAAACTCATTGTAGATAATTTATAATTCAATTATTTGTCACATGTGAAACAGTTAATGTAATGAAAGGTCGGAGAAACATGAGAACGAAAGATAAAATACAGAAGCACACAGGCACACACACACACACACAGGCACCCACATACGCACACACACACACACACACACACACAGGCACCCACATACGCACACACACACACACACACACAAACACACAGTCATACACGGACATAGCCAGTCTGATAATACTTTGAATTTAGCTTTGTACGTATTAGACATCTACTGTTTTGGTTTTTATTAGTTTTATCCTTTTTTTTTACCTACTTACTTTCTTATTTACTTAATTACTGACTTACTTATTTACTTTTATTTCCATTATTAATTTATTTTTATTGTACTTTTTTATTTAATTAAATTTTGGAACTGAAGCACCTAAATATTGATAAGAAATGAGTTTTAATATTAATATTTATCCATAGAAATTTTATATGAAGTACAGAATAAATAAATGAAAAAATGAAACAAACAAATAAATATACAAATAAATAAATAATGAAAAAAAATAAATAAATAAAAGAACAGATGAAGTAAACGATAAAAGTAGCTTTCCAATTTTCTATTAAAATTTAACCACGAAAACTATACATTATTTATGGGAAAGAAAGAAGAAATGTATACAAAGAGACTTGTACAAAACACGTGTAACTTGATCAGGATGCACAAATTCTTAGCGAGACTGAGGCATATAAAATGTCAGAATCTAATCTGTTCATCGTAATCTGAGCCGCACAGGTGGACAAAGAATCGAGTAAACTGTTTAAAATGTGCTTAGTAATTGTATGTTGATATACACATAGCTTCAGTGTCTCTCAAATTACTTCACCATGAAAAAACAACTTAGCATGCTTATACAGTAAGAAGTATTACAATTAAACAGAGAGACAGATGAAATTAATAATTAAACGACTAAATAAAAGTAATAAAGTAATAGAAATCTTGTATTCTGGTTTTAAAAATAAGTATTTGAAATCAAACTATTTTAGATTTTTCAATACGGAACGAGTGAAAACTGAAGAAAATTGTGTTGTAAAAAGTCGCACTCTTTACTATTTCAGTTCCCTTGCTTCGTCAGAGATCGCGACTGTCACAGGCGTGCTTCACAGCGGCTTGTTCTGATTTGCTCGTTCATTTTTTTACTCACTCTCTCTCTCACTCACCCCGTCACTCACTGTTTCAGATTCCGTGCTACTCAGAAGAAAAATTCAGCTGCCCAAGTACAGTGATTCATTCATATGTGACAATAGCAACAAGTTAACTCAGTAATGTGAAAAGTGGTCATTGCTTATATACAAAATCAGTTAATTGTGTATTTTTTATACCAGGAGAAGAATATGTAAAAGGTACATACTCAAACATACATACATATATATATACACTTACATCCCTTCTCACACGTACATAGGCAATACGACGGTGACAGTCGTTACGTTCAGAGGGGTTGGAGGTCACTCCAGTTCGCCTGATTGCTACAGACCTATCCGCAGAAACTCGATTCGTTACTTGCACAATCACAAATACATTTTTCTTTGTAAATACCGTGTAACCCAATTTTATTTATTTCTCATTAATAAAACTTGCGTTAGAGTTTTTCTCTCATTCGACAGTTGTCCTTACACGGTAATATTCGCAGCAATTAAATCAAATTGAATTAAATTGCATTAGAGCTTCGCGACAATTTCGAATGGAATCGAATATTCGAATCTTTGAACAATATATGTAGTTTGAATAAAAGGTTGTTATAAAAATAAAAATAAAAAAATAAAAATAAAAATAAAACAACAACAAAAAAATCACGTCTCATCCGAGTCTCCTATACTTTAGTTCATTTATAGTTTTATTTTTTTCTGTAACAGATTAAAAATATATGAAAGAAAAATATAATTGAAGAGATATTTACATTCTTATTAGAAAGTATTTATTTATTTGTAAACACAGTTAAACAACACTTTACCGAATCATTAATATATATATATAAACGAACAACAACAACAACTCAACAAAACAAAGCAAAACCAAAGAGAAGAAAAGGAACAAAACAACTAAAAACCGATAATTTTATATTGTAAAGCCAAATTCATCAAATTCACCACAAACATGGACAATGTTGGTGTGGGTACACATAGATCTACCTTTCAGCAGAGAAGGATAGAACCATGGAGAGGTGACCGAGGATTGAATCAACAAAACGGGACAAATACACACGGAGAGAGAGAGAGAGAGAGAGAGAGAGAGAGAGAGAGAGAGAGAGAGAGAGAGAGAGAGAGAGAGAGAGAGAGAGAGAGAGAGAGAGAGAGAGAGAGAGAGAGAGTTTTAAAACAATCAGAAAAATGAACGAACGAATTGAAAAACTAAAATTCAGGTAAAGAAATCAAGAAATATAATTTAAAGAGTTTAAACAAAAGCTGAATTGATAAACAAAATTTAATAAAAAAAGAAAAGAAAATAAACTGAGAGGGAGAGAGAGTTTCAAACATTGATCTTGAAATAATAACGACAACAAAATGCTCATTCAAACTTGAATAGTTTAATTTTTTTAATTTTATTTTTTTAAATAGTTTCTTCGCAAGAAAACATATAACTTCTCGACTTTGTTTGTGTATGTTTAAGCTGTGTATGGACATCACTGTGGTTACATCATATTCGCATGAATTACTCATTTGAGGTGTCTTTGAATGTTTAAATAAACTGTACATGATGTCTCACGTGGATTAAACTAGTGAACCAAACAGTGAAGATTCCAGGGTCTGCTTAATCATCAGAAAAATAGGGGAATGAACATATATAATTGTGTATTTTAATTTTCTTTTTTATTAATATTATTATTTATTTATTTATTTTATTTCCATTATAATTTTTATTTATTTATTTATTTATTTATTTTCATTTAATTTCGGAAAATGGTTTTAGTAGCTAGATAGAAATTTAAAGTATTTTCTTTTTAAAAATTTCTAAACATCACTGACCGAGAAACAACAAGTAAAACAAAATAATATAACAGTGAAAGAAGACGATGTAAATAAAACGAATAATAAATAAAGCAACACCCCCAGCAACATCAACACCAATATACCCCACTTGATGCGGCCATGTTTAGAAGAAACAAATTTCACTCAAGTTTCACAATCCAGGTAGGGAGTTTAAGTTTACAGACGCCCATAGCAAGTTAAATCAGTGATGTGGAAATCGGTCATGTGGTTTACACAAACACAGGTAATCTCGTATTTTTATATCAGGACACGTATAATGATAAAATAACTTTGTAATTTTGGATGAAAATAAAAACGAAGAAAACCGCACGTCGTTGATGGTAGAGAACGAAAAACATTAAAAATCGTATAAAAATTGTCGTCTTTATATATATAAAAAACAATAACAAACAAAACAATAATAAAGATTTATTCTGTTGTGTCTTACGTTTATGGAAAAAAAACAACAAAAAAAAAAACAACCTATAAATATAAAATTAAAAAAATTAAAACGTTCAAAAGATGTAGTAATATTACCATAGTAGTTGATAATATCCGTATCAAGAGATTTGGGACATCGAACATGATATTTATTATCTAGCATATGCAACAAAATTTACTTTATTTGGGTACCCATGCATGAACGGAAAATGTATTGTGGATAAAGAAGAAAGATCGTATGAAAAGTAAACTTTACATCGTCAGTTGGACGATGGAAGTGAATCGACCCATTGACCTGCGACTTCATGTAACCCGAGTACCACATTATATCAGTTTGAAGTGTAATAGTAGAAATAAATAAGCTAACAAAGTTAGATATACTTCCAAGGTAATTGATTATTGTTTAGAGCGACCTGTCACATTTATATCTGATAATTTAATAATCCAGTAGCAGAACAAATGTACATCTCCATTTTATCCGATTGCACTTGCAGTCATGACGTATCATTTTGGTCTCGACAGAAGAAACTGTAGAACAAATTTGTACATCTTTGTCAATGTCGCAGTTATTTACTGTAGATATATTTAAAATGTACTGTCTAGTTGCTATACTTTGTTAATAATTAAGACAGGACGGTACCACTACTACTACTACTACTACTACTACTACTACTACTACTACTACTACTACTAATACTACTACTACTACTACTACTACTACTACTACTACTACTACTAATAATAATAATAATAATAATGAGATTCAACAAGTAATTTATTCTGACGACGCGCTCTTTCATTCAAATATTTATTTATTTATTTATTTATTTATTTATTTATTTATTGTCTATTTTCACTATGTAAAAACGAATAGAGGTGAAACACTTGTAACTGACTTTCATGGTGTAGGACGTTCAAAGTCATTCATTGTAAGCAGCTGTTATTTGTATCGTCGTAACAACAAAACTTGTAACATGATCAGGATGTGTAAATTCTTAACGAAACTAAGGTGTATAAAATTTCAGAATCTAATCTGTTCATCAGAATCTCAGCCGCGTAGGTAGAGAAAGAATAATCTGTTTCAAATGTGTAATTAGTAATTGTATGAAGATATATATGTAATTTCAGGGTCTGTCAAATTGTTTCACCATGTAGTAAAAATTTAACATACTCATATAATAAGAAGAAATGCAAAAACATTTTCATTAATTAATTTATTATTGTTATTATTTTTATTATTATTAATTTTTTATTATTATTATTATTATTATTATTTTTTTTTTTAGAATTTCACTTGCTTTAAACAAAAGTATAGATGAATATTACACTGTCATTTATTATATGAAAATATCAGTCGTATATTTTTTAAATATTTTTTTAATTACTATTTAGATTCAGTTAAAATGCACGGAATTTAACGTTTAACAAAAATTAATGACATTCTTTTTCTATTTGTTTTTATACTTCACTGAAATCAGTTCAATATGTTCATCTGTTTTGAAGATGGCATTTTTCATAATATGTAAGACATGAAAGCCAGATATAAACAGTACGTGCAAACAACAACATCCACATCTAATTTTAGCATTTTTACAGCAACAAATATAACACTGTGTACAAAAGAAAATGTAAACATCAATGAATCTGGATCCTGTCATTTTGGAAGAAACGATATTATAGGAACGTGATTAATTATATTAAAATAAAGTTAATCAACCCATCTATTTCTTTAAGACAAAAAACAAAACAAAACCAGACAAACAAACGAATGAGATAAAAGAAAAATATATAATAACAACATTTAAATATAATAATAATAATAATAATAATAATAATAATAATAATAATAATAATAATAACAGTATGGACAAATTTACATACCTTTATCAATGTCGTAGTTAATTACTGTAGGTATATTTTAAAATGTTTTTCCTAGTTGCTATACTTTGTTATTAATTAAGATAATAATAATAATAATAATAATAATGTCTGATATTTAATTAGTAATTTAATTAGTAATTAATTACTGTAGGTATATTTTAAAATGTTCTTCCTAGTTGCTATACTTTGTTATTAATTAAGATAATAATAATAATAATAATAATAATAATAATAATAATAATAATAATAATAATAATAATAATAATAATGTCTGATATTTAATTAGTAATTTATTCTGAAGACGTCGCCTGTTACTCCAATATTTACTATTATTTATTTTGTATTTATTGTCTATTTTCAGAATTAAAAACCAATATCTGTAAAACACTTGTAAATAAATTTAATGGTGTAGGACGTAAAACGAAACCTGTAACTTGATCATAATGTGTAAATTCTTAACGAGACTAAGGTGTATAAAATTTCCGAATCTAATCTGTTGATCGGAATCTCAGACGCACAGGTTGACAAAGAATAATCTTTAAAATGTGCTTAGTAATTGTGTGTAGACAGACATGTTGTTTCGGGGTCTCTCAAATTACGTCACCATGAAGAAACAACTTAACGTATTTAAATAGTGCGGAGTAATGCAAATAAATTTTAATTAATTAAACACACAAAAAAAGGAAACAAACTAAGAAACAAGTGAAATTAATTAAATTACATAATAAAAGTCGTAATCTTGTATTAGAATATTCATTGTGATAAATCTTGTTCTAATTGTAGAATTTCATTTGTATTAAACAAAAGTATAGAAGAACATTATACATGTCATTTTTCATACCAAAATATCAGTCGTATATTTTTTTAAATATCTTTTATTTTATTTAGATTTAGTTAATGCACAGAATGGTTAAGTCAGTATTGCCTTGAGAAATTATTTAAAGAAACAGGCTAATCTTTTACCTAATTGCCAAGAGCAATGCATAATTATTTTATTGTATTTTATTTTATTCCTGTTTTTGAAAGTTAAAATTCACATATATTTTTGGTGTTCTTCGTTGAATTAATTTTATTCTTACCTTAGATAAGTAAAAAAAAAAAAAAAAAAAAAAAAAAAAAAGCCGATATTTGTCTTAATTGAACAAAGTTGTTGTATTTCTTTCGCTGGCTTAATTTTTATTTTGTTTTTCATCTTGAGCTAAATCAAGTATGTTCCGTTTGATGCTAATATTCCCAAGTTATAGTGAATGTGTTGATCGGGCCGAACGAAAATTGCTTTATCTGTAAACGGAATACACGACCACAACGTAATACAAACAACATTCATTTTAAAACTGAATTTTATATGACATAAATTATCTACAGAGAAGCACGTAGTACAAGATGTTGAACTTCTGTAGGATTTACGCATGATACACTTATTTATCTAACGTTTAACAAAAATTAATGATAAACGTTTTCTATTCGTTTTTATACTTCACTGAAATCAGTTCAATATGTTTATCTGTTTTGAAGATGGCATTATTGATAATATGTAAGACATGAAAGCCAGATATAAACATCTACATTTTAGCATTTTTACTGCTACAAATGTAACTCTGTATGAAAAGAAAATGTAAACATCAACGAATCTGGATACTGTCAGTTTTGAAGAAAACAAAACGTGATTATTAACAAAGTATTGTTATTGTTGCTTTTTCTTGCTGCACCTTGTTGTTCGTTGCTGTTGCTGTCGGCTGTTGTTGTTTGTGGTTGTTGCTGTTCATTGTTGTTTGTTGTTGTAGTTGGGTGTTGTTGAAGTTCGTTGTTGCTAGTTGTTGTTCTTGCTGTTGTTGATTGTAGTTAGTTGTAGTTGGTTGTGGTGGTGATGGTGGTTGTGGTTCTTGTAGTTGGTTGTTGTTGTCGTTGGTTGTTGTTCTCGTTGGGTGCTGTTGTAATTGGTTGTTGCTGTTGTTTCTTTTTTTTTGTTGTGGTATTTGTTGTTTTGGTTGTTGTTGGTTGTTTTTGTTTGTTGTTCATTGTTATTGTTAGTTCTTCTTGTTGCACTTTGTTGTTATTGCTGTTGCTGTTATTGTTGGTTGTTGTTGTTTCCGCTTGTTGTTCCTCATTGTTTGCTGTTGTTGCTTGTTGTTGTTGATGGTTGTTGTTGTTGATGGTTGTTGTCGTTAATTGTTGTTGTAGTTGATTGTTGTCGTTGGATGTTGTTCAAGTTCGTTGTTGTTGCTTTTGTTGTTGGTTATTGTTTTTGCTGTTGTTGTTGGTTGTTGTTGGTTTTAGTTAGTTGTTGCTCTTGTTGTTGTTGTTCCAGATATTAGATCCGAAAATAGATATTCAAGTAAATAATCGTTTATTCATAAATTCTCTGATTACCAATAAACGATTATGATTCTGTACAAATAGAATCCAGTTTTACCAGTTTGATGTGCAGTCATTCCGCGGCTTACTATTTCTTTCCGTTCTTACGTGCGTCTGTAAGTCTGGTAAGTAACGTACAGTTTTCATCTTAGTCAAATATTTATCTACGTATACAATTATAATATAAATGTATTTTATCTGAAATATCTTAAATATGATACACTGGTAGGGAACGCACTGGGACAGGAGGACAAAGTCCAATCACGACCTCACAAGCGAAGTCTGATGCCGCTTACGAGACTTGAACGTACAATGGCGGACTATGTTTCATTTCGGCCATGAAGTCAAGATTAAAAGAGTTGCTCAGTAACTGAGAGTAATCATCGCTTCCCACGAAGCACGCCATTCTTTCTGTCTTTCGTCATTTCTGCGCACATCTATATTTTGTCAGATATATATATATCTGTGTGTATGTATCTCTGTGTATGTATCTATATATGTATGTCTGCATATGTGTCTGTCTATGGATGGGTGCACATACATATATATATCTATATTCACACGTGCATGCACAAGAATATGCGTGTATTTATGAATATGTATGCATATGAGTGTATGTGTGTGTGACTCTCTCTCTCTCTCTCTCTCTCTCTCTCTCTCTCTCTCTCTCTCTCTCTCTCTCTCTATATATATATATATATATATATATATATATATATATATATATATATATATATATATATATATATATATATATAAAAAACCAACTAGATCCAACAACAATCAACAAGAGCAACAACAACGAACTTCAACAACACCAACTCCAACAACAAACAATATACATATATATATATACATACAGAGAGAGAGAGAGAGAGAGAGAGAGAGAGAGAGAGAGAGAGAGAGAGAGAGAGAGAGAGAGAGAGAGAGAGAGAGAGAGAGAGAGAGAGAGAGAGAGAGAGAGAGAGAGAGAGGCGCGCACACACATATATATACATACTCATAAATACATGCATATTCTTGTGCACGCACGTGTGAATTAGTTAATAGACGTATTGAAAGATGTTTAGATAATGCCAGTATGTTTGTATTTGCGTTTAAGCATGTTAATGTTCATTGTTTCTGTTAATCAGTACCACGATCAGACTGTCTGTATATTTCTTTATTTCTTATTACTGCCGTTATTATTAACATTATTATTGTTATTATTAATAATAATTTTGTGTTATTCGTATGGTTTAGTTAATCCATTGGAGAAGATACTTAAATGAATTTTAATTTTACAATATTTTTATCTTTTAAGTATCATGCTTATTGAGATACATGTATATAAAATTGAATACGGCAAATACCAGTGAACGAGAGATGTCACAGATTTCTACTTTTTCAAATATTTTAAAATCTACGTGTCATCGTCAACCTTGTATTTTTCAAAATTAAATTTTACAACAGACGTTCAGCTGGAGTTTCAAACAAAACTGGTGTAAACACTGATATGGACTTCTGATAACGGAACTTGACCTATGTAACTGCTGAGTAGGATTTGTGTCACATGCTGCGAGAAACGCCCACCTTAACATACAAGTTTTAGTTTAGTTTTAAAACTGAAGAACAATCTGTTTTGTCACGTGTTGCGATCATGTGTCACACGCTTCTGTTTTGTCACGTGTTGCGATCATGTATCACGCGTTTCTGTTTTGTCACGTGTTGCGATCATGTGTCACGCGCTTCTGTTTCGCGAGGAAAGCCCACCAAGAGAATTGTGATAACTGTATTATTTTGTAACAGACAACATCTTTCTCTTACTTTTTACATACTAAGTGTTATTTATCGGGTTACACGTTAAGAAATCTTGTTATACAAAATTAACATGTAAAATATTTATCAAATAAGGATATATAATATTTATTAGAACATGCCTGAAAATATGGAAGAAAATACAACTGGTAGAAAATATGTAATAGAATTTGTGCTTTAGTCAAGAAAAATCAGAAAGAAACCTTAGAAATAATTTAAAAAAAAGAACAAAGGACCAAAAGAGTTAGTAATGTTACCACAGTGGTTAATAGAAATCGTATCAGGAGATTTGGGACAGCCAATTTGATATTTATTATCTAGCACATGAAAGAAAATTTACTTTAATGGAAAGTTTTTAGTGGATAAAGAAGAAAAATCGTAGGAATAGTAAACTTTATATCTTCAGATGAACCATGCAGGTGAATTGACCCATTGACCTATGACTTGCAAAATCACAAATACACTTCACCTTGTAAATACCCGAGTAACCCGAGTAGCAGATTTTCCCAGCTTACAGTGTAATAATGGTGTAGGACGTTCAAAGACATTCATTGTAAGAAGCTGTTATTTGCATCGTCGCTAACAACAAAATGTGCAATTCTTAAAGAGACTAAGGTGTATAAAATTTCTGAATCTAATCAGTTCATCAGAATATCAGACTCATAGGTAGACAAGGTGCCGAATAATCTGTTTAGAATGTGCTTAGTAATTGTATGTAGATAATCAGGGAGTTTCAGAGTCTCTCAAATTACTTTATAATGAAGTAAAAACTTAACACTTAGAAATAATGTAAATAAATAACTAATCAAACAAACAGATGAAACAAACAATTAAATTACTTAATAAAAGAAATACAGTAATAGAAATATTGTATTAGAAAACTGACTGTGATAAATCTTGTTTTTAAATGTACATTCATATGTACACGAAGTAAAACTATTTCAAATATGAATTAGATTTTTCAGTACGGAATTAGTTTATATAAAACTGAAGAACATTTTGTAATAAAAAGTCGCACTCTTTACTACTGAGTCACTCGTATTTGACAATCCTTAAGTTTACAAAACCAATAAAAAGTTAAATCACTGATGTGAAAATTATTCAAACAGAGGTAATCACATTTTTATAACAGGGGAAGTATATAATAAAAATACATATACACATTCATAGATATACGCATAGACAGGCAATAGCAGCATAATATACATCGGCAAAACGACGTTACATTCAGAGAGGTTGGAGTTCACTGCAAGTCGCTTGTTTGCTTGAGTCGTACACCCAGTAACTTGAACCCTGGACCAGTGACTTGCACAAACACAAATACATTTTACTTGTAAATAACATGTGACCCGAATTTATTCATTGCTTATTAATAAGACTTGCCAAATAGTTTGTTCTTCTTTCAACAATTGTCCCTATACTGCAATGTGCAAATTTCCGAATGGATAAAAATTGAATTAAACTGAAACTTTAAACAATGTATGTAGTTGCTATATAAAATTGTAATGAACCAATAATCACATCTCATCTGAGTCTCCTGTATACTATTTTAGTTCATTTATAATTTTATTATTTTCACAGTAACAAATTAAAACTATATGAAAGAAAAAAATAAAGAGAAATGAATTTGGTGAAATTAAAATATTATATCAATTTTGAAGAGATATTCAAATTCTCAACATGAATTAGTTATTTGTTTGAAAACACTGTTAACCGCAATAGTACACATCAGTAATACAAAAAGACCAACTAGCTAACCAACTACCCAAACAATCAAAACAAAACAAACAAACAAACAAACAAACAGACAATCAAAAAAAAAAAAAAAAAAAAAAAAACAAAAAAACAACACAAGTCCAATAGTTTTATATTGTTAAGCCAAATTCAACAAATTCAACATAAGAATGGATAATTTTGATGTGTGTATAGACAGATCTACCTTTCTGTTTGTTTGTCTGTCTTTACATGCATCTATCAAGCTGTCTTGATGTGGGTGTATACAGATCTACTTGTGTCAAATAGAGGTATAAGAAAACATTGCACCTGACATTTATCATATGAAGATATCAGTACATATTTTTATTAATACATCGTTTATATTTAGATTTAATCAAAAAGCACTGAATATTATTGTCAGTATTGATTTAATAAATTAATTAAAGAATATACGAAACTGTTATCTGGTTATCACGGTCAATACATTTTTTTTTTTTTTATTTTTTTTTTTTCTTTCTTTCTTTCTTTTACTTTTTCTTTTTTTGTTTTTTTTTTTCAAAGTTAATTGTTAAAAAAAATTGTTTCGTAAATTAAATTTTTCTTTCCTAAGTTAGTTCAAGAAACAGCCGAAGTTTAGCTCATATTTAATCAAAATTAATCTGTTATTTTTTCTTTCGCTCACTTAATTTTTATTTTGTTTTTCATCTTGTGCTACATCAAATACATTCGTCTTGACGTTATTATTCCCGCGGTATCAGTGAATGATTTGACACAGCCAAACACAATAAATGTATTTGTAAACTGAATATACGACCACATAATATAGACAACAGTCGTTTAAAATCTGTTGTATGACACAAATTATTTGTACAGAAAGAAAGTAATACAAACTATAGATATTCCTTAGGATTCACGCGTTGTATATTTTTTATTCAGCGTTTAGAAAATGATAAATATTTTCATCTCAATAGAACAGACATTATTTTTTTTTTTAATTTCATTAAAATCAGTTCATTGTGTTGATCTGTTTTAAAGTTGACATATTTGACAATACGTAAGACATGAAAACCGTTTGTGTTAGGTAGTTGCTATGTACGGTTGTTATAAACAATACGTGCAAATAATCACATCTCATCTGAGGTGTTCAGTTCTTTATAATTTTATTATTTTTAATGCTACAAATTAAAAATTAAGTAACGTATGAAAAATAACGCCATATGTTTAACCAAACTGATATATTAAAATACCGTATCAATTTTGAAGAGAAGCACCTTGTTAATTTAAATGTGATTATTTATTTTAAAATACAGTTAAACCAGAATATATCAAATCTTTAAGGTCAGGCACAAAACAAAACAAATGAAAAAAAAAACAATAGCAATAAAAATAACCAAAATATAATAATAATAATAATAATAATTAATAATAATAATAATAATAATAATAATAATAAAAATTTTATACTTTTTGTTTCTTCATGTTTAATCGATGTATGACTATACTTATATTGACTGGAACTTCAGTCAACGGAGGTAATCATCGTCATGGTTACACCATAAACAAATGTTCGTTTGACCCACGCGTGTCAAACTAAAGAACAAAACAACGAAGACTTCAGGGTCTGCTTAATAATTAGAAAAGAAGAAATCAACAAATAACTTCTTTAATATTAGTATTTGTTTGTTTATGTATGTAGTATGTATGTATATATTTACTTATTTATTTGTATCTTTAAATAAATCTACCTGTTTATGGATATATTTATGTGTATGCATTAATTAATTAATTATCTAATTAATTTATTGTTGTTGTTTTTTTTGACACCTAAAAGGAACGAGCGCAGAACAAATGAAAGAAACGTAATTTAATGTTAATCCTTTGAAATTTTAAAATTGAGATGTAAAAAGTAAATAAATAAATAAATAAATAAATAAATAAAAAAATAATAAAAAAAAAATAAGCGTGAATGAATAAACAGCAATATGAAAAAAGGAGAGGAAAGAAGGAGGGAAAAAAAAAAAAAAAGAACTTAAAATAATGTCCTGACTAAAACCAACAACAGCATACACCACTTGAAATTTTATAACGCGGCTTTGTCTAGAAGTGACAAAGTTCAGTCTACGATGACTCACTCAAGTTTCACAATCCAAATAAGCAGTGATCATTGGTTACATACAAACACAGGTAAAGACACGTCTTTATAGCAAGGGAGGTATATGATAAAAAAGGGTCGGAAGACTTTGGTCCGCGGGCCACATCCGACCCGCGAGAGATTTTGTGTGTGTATCTGTGTGTGTGTGTCTGTGTGTGTGTGTGTGTGTCTGTGTGTGTGTGTGTCTGTGTGTGTGTGTGTTTGTGTCTGTGTATGATACTTTTGATATCTTGGCCCTCCCCCAAAACACTGCATAACTGTCAGGTCTCCTCTCTCCAAAAGGTTGTTACGACCCTCTTTAAAAAAAACAGTCGTCCCACGGCGTAGTAATATTACCGCAGTGGTTAAATCAAGCCTTATAAGGAGATTTGAGATTTCTGCATTGTGTGACTATTTCTACAGGACTGATATAAAAAAGACGAAGGATCGAATCTGAGTTGAAGCTTAAAAGAAAATAACTGTCAACTTTATCTTAAAACAAGACTGAATTTTGACTTAGGTAAGATCACTTTGTTTTTTCTTATATTATTATTGTGGTTGTTGTTGTAGTTGTCGCAGTTGTTAATGATGATGATGATGATGATTTTACTTTATTATTAGCATGACATTAATGAAGTTTTGTAGGCTTACTCTCATTTCTGTTATATTCTGTTTAGTGATGTAAGAAATGAAAGTCGTTGTCTTTACTGTAAAGTCTACTATTAGAAGTAAGATACGTTTTATATACGTCTTCCCACAGATAAAATAAAGTTCTTATTGTTATATTATTGTTTCTACTATTACTATTAGCAGTAGTGATGTTATTGGTATTTTTGTTTTAGTTGTTATTCAAATCATTGTTATTATTATTGTTGTTATAAAATTTGTTGTTATTATTATTATTGTCATGCGTCACATTAATTCAATTTTGTAAACTTACACTGATCTCTGTTAAGCTGTTTTTATTCAAGTAAGGAAATAAAGTCGCTGTCGTTACAACAAAGAATACTCTTACTAGCAGTAATATATATTTTATATGCGCTTTCCCATAAACACGAAAATACATACTTCTTTGATAAACCAGTAAAGAGAAAAAGTCTGATTCTTCGTGTAATGAGGGGCGATCTCGCGACCTGTCTCACAGTTTTGTCTCCGATCTGTGATTGAACACGCTCCGTATTTGTGTCCGTCGAGTCGAAATTGTTTTACTCCTTAACAAATTGTTGTAATGATTTTCTTTGTTCTTTTCTTTATCTAACTTTTTTCTTTCTTCGGTGTTATGATAACGAAGAAGGAAGTTCTGATTTTCACCTCATAAACGTTCGAAATTTGTTAACTATGAAAATATTGTTTGATTCATCAAATTTTGATAACTGGTAACTCGTGGATATAAAAGAAAATATTAATTCGGTCTTACATACTAGACAAAGGAATCATAAATTTAAAGTTTTGTGAAATTCATATAAATCGAAAAAAAAAAAAATAAAAAAAAAAAAAAAAAAAAAAATAAATAAATAAATAAATAAATAAATAAATAAATAAATAAATTAATAAATATATAAATAAGTAGATAAAAATATGGAATAAAAATAAGTTTTTATGATGTAGTAAAGCTATAACTATTTTTCAGAAATACGATTCTTAATTTTCTTTTCTCATCGTTATCGTTGATGTTGTTGTTAGTCCATTCATTTCTTTATCTCTTATTCTTACTGTTATTGTTATCCATCAACGGAATCAGTGCTAATTATAAAAGCAAATCGGTTTCTTCAGTTCTTAAATGCTTCCTCAGTAAATATTAATAATAATAATAATAATAATAATAATAATAATAATAATAATAATAATAATAATACTCAAATCAATATCAGCAATAATGATTTTAATTTTACAGTGGGATCAACACACTCATAAACAGAGACTCTGTTGTACGATGGCTGAAAAAGCGGTTGTACCACTTTTAGAGCTAAAAGAAGAGTTTGCTACTTGTAATAAATGTGAGGAATCGTTTGATGAGGAAGATAAATGTCCACGTATACTGCCGTGTTATCACACTTTCTGTAGAAAGTGTCTCTTTGATATCTGGAACAATTCACAACATGGACTTGAATGTCCTAGTTGTAGAAAGAAGTGGCCTGTTAACAACTCCATAGAACAGTCGTTTGAGCGAAACCGAATTCTAAGTAATTTAGTGGAGTATCTGAACATGAAGAACAAGCCTGAACAGTTATTGTGTCAATTCTGTGAAAAACGATCTAAAGCAACACACTGGTGCCAGGATTGTGACAAGTATTTTTGTGATGAATGTTTACGGATTCACAAGCAAATTCCAGTCCTAAAGCGACATAAAATGATTCCTTTAACAGAGCTGTGTCAGATGACTGCAGATGAATATTTTCTTCAGCAGAAAGAGTTGTGTAAAGTTCATGACAATATGAAACTTGATCTGTTTTGTAAACAGTGCTGGTCAGCTCTCTGTTCTTCTTGTGTTCATGTTTCTCACAGAGATCACGACATCTGTAACCTTGACGACATTCACGAAGAGAAGAAACATTTCATCACAACAGAATTAAACAAGTTACAAGCCTCAAAAGACGTTTCAGAACAACATAGCATAAAACTGAAGCAAGAAAACACAACACTGGATACACACGAAGCACCTCTCTTGAAAACAATTGATGACTCGTATGACACAGTTATAGGAAAATTATCGGAGAAAAAGGAGCAGATGAAACAAGATGTTGTTTCCAATATAGCCAAACAGAAAGCTGTGCGAGATGAACAGATAAAAGTGATTGCCGAGTCACAAAGTGAAAAGAACGATCACGTTCTGTACTGTCAACAGGCGATGCAGTTTGCAAGAGGTGGAGAGTTTCTACAGATGTGTGAATCTCTAGAACAAAGGATTCAGTCTCTAACTGAAAGTCTACAGCTGGTTGATGTTCCCATGCAGCAAATCACCTTGGACGACACGTTTGATGAAGTCAACAAAGTGTTGGAGAGAAGTGTTACTTTGTATGATGGCATAATTTTCAAGGAGGACGATACAGGTATGAATTTTAATGCTAATGATAATAATAAATGTGAAGGTAGGGAAACTGCTGGATGTGACCGAAACGAATTCGTTTTGTTTGGTAGTTAATATTTTCCTTCAGATTATTTTGATTAAAAAAATATATATGTATTGTTAGTGAACACCGGAACATGAAATTTTGTTTTTGGTATTTCCTCGCAACATCATGTATAATACATCTATTTTTAGCCTGACATTGCAAACGCTTATGTTTCAGCCGCCAAAAACGCAATGACGTTAGATAATGTGTTAGAAGAAGTTCACTGAAAATATTCCGGTCTGTTTATTCAATGTACTGGTTACTTATTAAACGGTCTGAAAGGAAACAGTTCAAACTGTCATACCGACATGATAACAAAATTCAACCGGTGCGCATGCGTGATATACACTGAGTCGTTGACTAATGCGGCAATATTCTCGTGATGAAAGTAGAAATATAGTTGTTCTATGAACTTTTTCTACAAATATCTTTGAAATTATAAAACAGGGCTGCATCGTGAATGTCAAATGAGATGAATAACGGACACCTACCAGTAAAAGAATGCTACTAAATGTAAGAGATATAAATACGATCTTTAATAATAACTGTAACCAGTTTCCTAATGTGTTATACTGCTTTAATGCATAATTGTGGAAAAGAAAACAAGAGTTTGGTTTTTTCTCCAAACAATTTTTGATTAATATTAGTTAGATGTTGATCGGCATCGCATAAATTTTATTTTGTGTATAAAACAATTTCGAGGTACATACATAGCTTTACACTGATTACAACGTTAATTTGAGACTATACAGCAACTGAATAATAAAAAGGTAAGTTATTATTACGGTTACTACGGTAGATTTTATTTCTACGTAAGCTGACCTACTTATAACATCGAGTCGCGTGTCTTGTCTGGTTCGAGCACATTTTGAAAAGCGAACATCGAGGCGTTATTTTTCATTGTTAACAGGTTCACAAATTTTGAATGAATTTATAGATTTTGTATAGATAAGTAGATAAAGTGTTTTCAGTTTAATTAGGTAGTTAATATTTTAATAGTTCTGTCATTCAGTATTTTTATTTTTCACACTTCTATTCCTAATTTGTAAAGTAATAAAATGTTATACTACTAATTTTTCATTTTGTAAAGACATTACTAGTATTACTTCTGATTTTACAGTTGTTATAATAATAATAATAATAATAATAATAATAATAATAATAAATAATAATAATAATAATAATAATAATAATAATAATATTTACAGAATCACCTGAAACAAGAAAACTTCTGTGTTTAAAACCTGAACCTGACAGTGACAGAGGAATCTACAGAGAAGTTTCATGTAAGTAACAACTTTTTTATTTATTTACTTCTAAATATAACAATGATGATAAAAATACATGATGATAATGTTGATAAAGACAACAATAATAATAACAATAAATAATCTTTAAAAAAAAAAAAATTATCAGTTGTGTATATTGAAAGTAAACAACATTATAATAAAATTTAAATGTAGAAAGAAATTATTTTAATAAAACATTTTATTTATTTACTTTCATTTTTTAAGTGTAAAAACACAAGTTTTAAAATTGTATTTGATTGTTAACAATTGTATAAAGTGACAGTGTAAAAGTGAAATATTTAACAACATATTTTATTTTCACAGTGACTCCAATGAAGTTTTCAGAAAAAACACTAAATTGGAAGAGATGTTGTATTAATGAAAACAAGGAATTAGTTAACAAAAGATCTGTAGAAGAAAACCAAAATGAAGACAGGATGAAAGTTATGAGAGGAGTAACAGGTGACATAAGTTTTACAGAAAACAAATGTTACATTTGGGAAAGTAAAATAACCTGTCACATTTTAGAAAGTGCAAAACTGAATATAGTAGCAGCTCAGATTGGAGTCTGTGAGGAGAGACATTGTGATGAGGAAATTGATAAAAATAAACATGCTTGGTGTGTTAGTTTTATCAGCTGTAAAAATCACAACAAAATGTGTTTTTATGTTCATTCCTGTGGTGAAGGTAAGTGTCATAGTCCAGTGTGTGACTATAAAACAAACACACTAGTCCACACATCACTTACACTAGTACTAGACAGAGAAAACAAAAAACTGCACATAATAAACACAGACACTAACACACTTGTACACACACTGACTGATGTTGACGTGTCACAACCGTTGATACCTGTGTTTGCTGTTTACAGTTCACCTAGTTTTGATGTGAAAGTGAAAATTTTACCTGATTTATCAAAGAATTCCACTTTGCTCAAACTGATCTCTTCTTTAATCTGCCCATAAAGTAAAATTATTTAACAAAACAGTAATTACTTTAAAAACAAACAACAAAAGTAAATTTGTAAAGTAAATAACTGTCTGTCTGTCTGTTATTGTTTATCTCTGTACTATATTTAAATAAACTAAATATAAATATTCTCAGTGACAAACACAGGCTATCAGTGTCATCCACACACACACACACACACACACACACACACATACACACACACATACACATATTTATACACACATATAGATGCACACACAGACATACAGATGTACACACACACACATGGACTATTACACTTACTATCTAAATTATTTGTAAAAGTAATAAATTTAGTAAATTTTCAGTTTTAAATCTCATTAGAAGTAATCCTCAGTCTACAGTGTCTCTCTACACCTCCACTCCATGTTGACTATCTAGTCTACTTTGTTAATTAGTTAACTCTTTATGTGCTGTGTACCTGTGTTTTTGTGAAGAGTAAATTAACTGTTTGAACACATTACACTGTATTACAATACACGTGTAACAGGTAAATGTTTCACTTTATATTTCTGATTTAAACTGAAATGAAGTTTTTATTTTAAACACTTAAACTGTGATTTCATTTAAATAATGAGTGAAATGAGACTAGAATTTACATAGTTTTTTATTAGAATGAATTGCTGATCTCATATTTCATATATTTATTGTTACTGCAGTAAATTATGACAATAGTAATGTTTTGTGAAATCTGTGGATATTGTGCAATGTGACATTACTGAATTTTGTGCTTTATTTAACAGAAGAAATTTCAAAAAAAAAAATTGTTGAATTTTTTTTTATTTAATGCTTTTTAATTTGATGTCAGAATTATTGACTGATTTAAAAAAAAAAAAATAATAAAAATGTGATATTCTAAAAACTGATTTT
>CM022666.1:14592001-14627001 GCA_012295275.1 Chrysomallon squamiferum
CTTATCAATACTGTCATCATGTATTTTTATCATCATTATTATATTTAGAAGTAAATAAATAAAAATTGTTACTTACATGAAACTTCTCTGTGGATTCCTCTGTGACTGACAGGTTCAGGTTTTAAACACAGAAGTTTTGTTGTTTCAGGTGAATCTGTAAATATTATTGTAAATATTATTATTATTATTATTATTATTAATTATTATTATTATTATTAATTTATTATTATTATTATTGTTGTTAATATTATTATTATTATTATTATTAATTTATTATTATTATTATTATAACAACTGTAAAATCAGAAGTAATACTAGTACTGTCTTTACAAGGAAAAATTAGTAGTAACACTTTTTATTACTTTACAAATTAGGAATAGAAGTGTGAAAAATAAAAATACTGAATGATAGAACTATTAAAATATTAATTACCTAATTAAACTGAAAACACGTTATCTACTTTTCCATAAAAAATCTATAAATTCCTTCAAAATTTGTAGAAATAAAATCTACCGTAGTAACCGTAATAATAACTTACTTTTCATTATTCAGTTGCTGTATATTTTCAAATTAACGTTGTAATCAGTGTAAAGCTATGCATGTACCTTGAAATTGTTTTTATACAAAAAAAAAAATTTTATGCGATGCCGATCAGCATCTAACTAATATTAATCAAAAATTGTTTGGAGTAAAAACCAAACTGTTGTTTTTCTTTTCCACAATTATTTATTATGTGTTTCATTTGCTACTGTATTGAAGCCAAAGTTGTATAACACATTAGGAAACCTGTAACAGTTATTATTAAAGATCGTATTTATATCTCTTACATTGAGTAATATTCTTTTACTGGTAGATGTTCACCATAGGACATTCACTATGCAGACCTGTTTTATAATTTCAAAGTTATTTGTAGGCAATGTTCATAGAACAACTATATTTCCGACTCAGTGTATATCAACGCATGCGCACCGGTTGAATTTTGTTATCATGTCGGTATGACAGTTTGAACTGTTTTCTTTCAGACCGTTTAATAAGTAACCAGTACATTGAATAAATAGACCGGAATATTTTCAGTGAACTTGTTCTAACACATTATCTAACGAAATTGCTTTTTTGGCGGCTGTAACATAAGCGTTTGCAGTGTCAGGCTAAAAATAGATGTATTACACATGATGTTGCGGGTAAATACCAAAAATCAAAACGTTCACTAACAACATATATCTTTTTAATAAAAATAATCTGCAGGAAAATATTATCTACAAAAGAAAACGAATTCGTTTGTGTGAGATATAATAGCTTCCCTACCTTCACACTTATTATTATCATTATCATTAAAGTTCATACCTGTATCTTCCTCCTTGAAAATTATGCCATCATACAAAGTAACACTTCTCTCGAACACTTTGTTGACTTCATCAAACGTGTCGTCCAAGGTGATTTGCTGCATGGGAACATCAACCAGCTGTAGACTTTCAGTTAGAGACTGAATCCTTTGTTCTAGAGATTCACACATCTGCAGAAACTCTCCACCTCGTGCAAACTGCATCGCCTGTTGACAGTACAGAACATGATCGTTCTTTTCACTTTGTGACTCGGCAATCACTTTTATCTGTTCATCTCGCACAGCTTTCTGTTTGGCTATATTGGAAGCAACATCTTGTTTCATCTGATCCTTTCTCTCTGATAATTTTGCTATGACTGTATCGTACGAATCATCAATTGTTTTCAAGAGTTGTGCTTCGTGTGTATCCAGTGTTGTATTTTCTTGCTTCAGTTTTATGCTGTGTAGTTCTGAAACGTCTTTTGAGGCTTGTAACTTGTTTAATTCTGTTGTGATGAAATGTTTCTTCTCTTCGTGAATGTCGTCAAGGTTACAGATGTCGTGATCTCTGTGAGAAACATGAACACAAGAAGAACAGAGAGCTGACCAACACTGTTTACAAAACAGATCAAGTTTCATATTGTCATGAAATTTACACAACTCTTTCTGCTGAAGAAAATATTCATCTGCAGTCATCTGACACAGCTCTGTTAAAGGAATCATTTTATGTCGCTTTAGGACTGGAATTTGCTTGTGAATCCGTAAACATTCATCACAAAAGTACTTGTCACAATCCTGGCACCAGTGTGTTGCTTTAGACTGTTTTTCACAGAATTGACACAATAACTGTTCAGGCTTCTTCTTCATGTTCAAATACTCCACTAAATTACTTAAAATTCTGTTTCGCTCAAACGACTCTTCTATGGAATTGTTAACAGGCCACGTTTTTCTACAACTAGGACATTCAAGTCCATGTTGTGAATTGTTCCAGATATCAAAGAGACACTTTGTACAGAAAGTGTGATAACACGGCAGTATACGTGGACATTTATCTTCCTCATCAAACGATTCCTCACATATACTACAAGTAGCAAACTCTTCTTTTAGCTCTAAAAGTGGTACAACCGCTTTTTCAGCCATCTTACAACAGAGTGTCTGTTTATGAGTGTGTTGATCCCACTGTAAAATTAAAATCATTATTGCTCATATTGATTTGATTATTATTATTATTATTATTATTATTATTATTATTATTATTATTAATATTTACTGAGGAAACATTTAAAAACTGAAGAAACCGATTTGCTTTTATAATTAGCACTGATTCCTTTGGTGGATAACAATAACAGTAAGAATAAGAGATAAAGAAATAAATGGACTAACAACAATATCAACGATAACGATGAGAAAAGAAAATTAAGTATCGTATTTCTGAAAAATAGTTATAGCTTTACTACATCATAAAAACTTGTCTTTTATTCCATATTTGTATTTTCTTATTTATATATTTATTAATTTATTTATTTTCTTCTTCTTATTATTATTATTATTATTTTTTTTTTTTTCGAATTATATGAATTTCACAAAACTTTAAATTTATGATTCGTTTGTCTAGTATGTAAGACCTAATTAATATTTTCTTTTATATCCACGAGTTTGATGAATCAAACAATATTTTCACAGTTAACAAATTTCGAACGCTTATGAGGTGAAAATCAGAACTTCCTTCTTCGTTATCATAACACCAAGTAAAGAAAAAAGTTAGATAAAGAAAAGAACAAAGAAAATCATTACAACAATTTGATAAGGAGTAAAACAATTTCGACTCGACGGACACAAATATGGAGCGTGTTCAATCACAGATCAAAGACAAAACTGTGAGACAGGTCGCGAGATCGCCCCTCATTACACGAAGAATCAGACTTTATCTCTTTACGGGTTTATGAAAGAACTATGTATTTTCGTGTTTATGGGAAAGCGCATATAAAATATATATTACTGCTAGTAAGAGTAGTTTTTGTTGTAACGACAGCTACTTTATTTTCTTACTTGAATAAAAACAGCTTAACAGAAATCTGTGTAAGTTTACAAAATTGAATTAATGTGACGCATGACAATAACAATAATAACAACAAATTTTACAACAACAATAATAATAACAATGATTTCAATAACAACTAAAACAACAATACCAATAACATCACTACTGCTAGTAGTAATAGTAGAAACAATAATATAACAATAAGAACTTTATTTTATCTGTGGAAGACGTATATAAAACTTAGCTTATTTCTGATAGTAGATTTTACAGTAAGGACAACGACTTTCATTTGTTACATCACTAAACACAATATAACAGAAATCAGAGTAAATCTACAAACCTGCATTAATATGGTGCTAATAATAAAGTAAAATCATCGTCATGTTTAACAACTGCTACAACTACAACAGCCACAATAATAATATAAAGAAAAAAAACTGATCTTACCTAAGTCAAGATTCAGTGTTGTTTTAAGATAAAGTTGACAGTTATTTTCTTTTAAGCTTCAACTCAGATTCGATCCTTCGTCCTTTTTATATCAAGCCTGCACAAATAGTCCCGAACTGCAGATACCTCAAATCTCCTTATATGGCTTGATTTAACCACTGCGGTAATATTACTACGCCGTGGAACGACTGTCTTTTAAAGAGGGTCGTAACAACCTTTTGGAGAGAGGAGACCAGACATTTATGCAGTGTTTTGGGGTAAGGCCAAGATATCAAATGTATCAGACACAGACACAAACACACACACACACACACACAAAATCTCTCGCGGGTCGGATGTGGCCCGCGGACCAAAGTCTTCCGACCCTTTTTCATCATATACCTCCCTTGCTATAAAGACGTGTCTTTACCTGTGTTTGTGTGTAACCAATGATCACTGCTTATTTGAATTGTGAAACTTGAGTGAGTCATCGTAGACTGAACTTTGTCACTTCTAGACAGAGCCGCATTATGAAATTTCAAGTCGTGTATACTGTTGTTGGTTTTAGTCAGGACATTATTTTATTTTCTCTTTTTTTCTTTTTTTTTTTTTCTTTCCTTATTCTTTCCTACTTTTCATATTTATGTTTATTCATTCATTCTAATTTGTTATTTATTCATTTTTATTTATTTATTTATTTATTTATTTACTTTTACACCTCACTTAAAATTTCAAAGTTTTAATATAAAAATACTAAAAATATTAGCTGTGTGCTTGTGACTTCCTTAAAATTTTTGTGCCGCCACAAACAAACAATAAATTAATATTTTAATTAATTAATATATACACATAAATAAATACATAAATAGGTACATTTATAGAAATATACAAAAAATAGATAAATACATACATATATAAACACACAAACAAATACTAATATTAAAAAATTTAATATGTTGATTTCTCCTTTTTTGATTATTAAACAGACACTGAAGTCTTGATTGTTTTCTTCTTTAGTTTAACATGCATGGGTCAAACGAATATTTGTTTATGATGTAACCATGGCGATGATCTTTCCTCTTGACTTTGATGTAAGTATAGTCATACTTCGATTAACCACGAAGAAACATAAATTATAACGTTTCTTTCAGTCAAACGAGATTTACATAGGTTAAACAACATATAAAACTAAATTTTAAAATTTGTTTGCACTGTTAATCTAAGAAGAATGTTTCAAAATTATCTCAGACACACATGTACATACACAAACATCGACATAAACTTGTTTTATTTTCTTTGTGATGTTAAAGATTAGTTATATTGTGGTTTAACTGTATTTTAAAATAAACAATCACATTAAAATTAATAACGAGTATGTCTCTTCAAAATTAATACTGGTATTTTAATATATCAGTTTCGTTAAACATATGACATTATTGTTCATACGTTACTTAATTTGTAGCATTAAAAATAATAAAATTATGAAAGAACTGAACACCTCAGATGAGATGTGATTATTTGCACGTATTGTTTATAACAACTGTACATAGCAACTACCTACACAAACTGTTTCATGTCTTACGTATTGTCAAATATGTCAGCTTTAAAACAGATCAACGCAATGAACTGATTTCAATGAAATTAAAACGAAAAATAATGTCTGTTGGATGAGTTGAAAATATTTATCATTTTTTAAACGCTGAATAAAAAAGATAAAAGGCGTGAATCCTACAGTAGATCTATAGCTTGTATTACTTGTTTCTGTACAGCTAATTTGTGTCATACAACAGATTTTAAACGACTGTTGTCTATATTATGTGGTCGCATATTCAGTCTTCATATACATTTATTGTGTTTGGCTGTGTCAAATCATTCACTGATACCGCGGGAGTAATAACGTCAAGACGAACGTATTTGATGTAGCACAAGATGAAAAACAAAATAAAAATTAAGTGAGCGAAAGAAAAAATAACAAATTAATTTTGATTAAATAAGACCTAAACTTCGGCTGTTTCTTGAACTCAAATAGGTAAGAAAAATTTAATTTAAGAAACAATTCTATGATACTTAACTATGAAAAATAAACAAATAAAGAAAGAAAGAAATAAAGAAAGAAAATAAAATAAAATAAAAATGTATTACCCGTGATAATCAAAGAACAGTTTCGTATATTCTTTAATTAATTTATTAAAGCAATTCTGACTATAATATTCAGTGGATTTTGATTAAATCTAAATATAAACGATGTATTAATAAAAAATGTTATTGATATTTTGATATGATAAATGTTAGGTGTAATGTTTTCCTATACCTTTGTTTGACACAACCGAACTTGTAAAACTAGTTTTATCATTTTAATTTGATTGTAATGGTTGAAGTTTTATTTTTTGTTTGTTTTGCTGTGTTGTTAATTCATTTACTTTCTTGTTTGCTTTATATTTCTCTCTCTTGTTTCTAGAGTTCTGAAATAATGTGCTGAAACATATTCAACGTCTCAAAAAACTCAAAATGGGCGTCATCTTTGCAGTGTAGACAAAATATGTATCACTGTTAATAATAAACAAAAACAAAACATCTTACAATCTCTCTCTCTCTCTCTCTCTCTCTCTCTCTCTCTCTCTCTCTCTCTCTCTCTCTCTCTCTCTCTCTCTCTCTCTCTCTCTCTCTCTCTCTCTCTCTCTCTCTCTCTCTCTCTCTTTCTCGTGTCCCAACGACTTCTCTTTTTTCTCTCTCTTTTCCTATTTCGGTAGCCAGACACAAAACTAGCTATTTTTCTGTTCTGAATTTGGCTCTACAATAATATTTATATATGCAAAAAGTTTTAGTTTCATTATTTTCTGATAGAAATGTACTTTAAAATAATTAATCATATTCATATTAACAGTATGCATATCTCTTCAAAATTGATACGGTATTTTAATATATGAATTCCATTATTATTTTGTTTTTGTTTTATTATTATTATTACTTAATCTGTTTCAGTAAAAATAACTAAATTATAAAACAAAGGTAGACCTCAGATGAGACGTAATCATTTGCACGTACTGTTTATAGCAACCGTACGTAGCAACTACCTCCACAAACTGGTTTTCATGTCTTACGTATTTGAAATATGTCAAATACAAAACTGCTATTGAACTGATTTCAGTGAAACAAAGCGAGAAATGTTTATCACCTGTTATACGTTAAACAGAAAATATAGTAGAACGCATGTATCCTATAGAAGACCTGTAGCTTGTATTACAGGCTTCTGTGTAGATAATTTGTATCATATGAGAGTCAGTTGTAAATTCAGTATTGTCTACATTATATTCTTGTCGTAGATTCCATCTACAGATAAATTTATTGCGTTTGCATTGTGAACACATGCACTGACACGTGGGAAAGATGTGGTCAAGACGAATGTATTTGATCTAAGCAATACCACATCTTAACTTTGTGTTATAATAAATTAAGCCTCGGCAGTTTCTAAAAATTAAATAAAAAATATAATAATACTAAAAGTAATCGAATAATCAAAGCGTCTGTGTGTATGCGTAAATATACACATATATATATACATGCTCAAACACACACACACACACACACACAGATTAAAACAATGTATTGCTGATTATAATTATGTCTGATACTTGTACTAATTTCTTAAGCCAACACTAACTCTATTTCTGTGTATTTTAATAAATCCGAGATTTAAGAATATTTTAATAAAAAATACAGCTATTATTCTGATATGATAAACAGTATGTATAATATTCTTCACTGTTTATATTTGACGTAACTGAAAACATTAAAATTATTTATAAAACTTGTAAAATTTTCACAAGTACATTTTTATTCCTATTATTACTTCATTTATTTTCTGTGTGTATGTGTGCGTGTTTACTTGCGTATATGTATGTGAGAGACCGCGAAAATGCATAATCATAAATTATGCATGATCCTGAAAATATGTCAATTATTTTATACATATTCCCTGAAACTGTCCCACCTATTATTCTCTTTGTAATAAAGTTACGTCATCCTATTTGTAACATATAATAAATTTTATTCTTTGAACAAACACTGTTTAACAAAATATATAACACATAACCGTATAGAAGATAAATATCTTGTATTAACGGCTTCTCTACAGATACTTAATGTTATATAGCATTCAGTTTTAAAGTGAGAATTGTCTATATTATTTTGTAGTCATTTATTCGATCTACAGATCAATTTACGTAAGAAAAAAATAATTCAAGGAAGAAAACTAAAATTTTCTGATTTTTAACTTTGAAAGAAAGAAAGAAAAAAAAAGACAGCTTGATAGATGCATGTACAGACAGACAAACAAACAGAAAAGTAGATCTCTATACACCCACATCAAGACTGTCCATTTTTATGTTGAATTTGTTAAATTTGGCTTTAGAATATAAAATTATTGGATTTGGCTTGTTTTGTTTCTATTTTTTGTTTGTTTGATTCTCTGTTTGTTTGTTTGTTTGTTTGTTTGTTTGTTTTGTTTTGATTGTTTGGGTAGTTGGATAGCTAGTTGGTCTTTTTGTATTACTGATGTGTACTATTGTGGTTTAACAGTGTTTTAAAACAAATAACTAATTCATGTTGAGAATTTGTATATCTCTTCAAAAGTGATATAATATTTTAATTTCACCAAATTCATTTCTCTTTATTTTTTTCTTTCATATAGTTTTAATTTGTTACTGTGAAAATAATAAAATTATAAATGAACTAAAATAGTATACAGGAGACTCAGATGAGATGTGATTATTGGTTTATTACAACTTTGTATAGCAACTACATACATTGTTTAAAGTTTCAGTTTAATTCAATTTTTATCCATTCGGAAATTTGCATATTGCAGTTTAAGGACAATTGTTGAAAGAAGAACAAACTATCTGGCAAGCCTTATTAATAAGCAATGAATAAATTAGGGTTACATGGTATTTATAAGTAAAATGTGTTTGTGTTTGTGCAAGTCACTGGTCCAGGGTTCAAGTTACTGGGTGTACGACTCAAGCAAACAGGCGACTTGCAATGAACTCCAACTCCTCTGAATGTAACGTCGTTTTGCCGATGTATATCATGCTGCTATTGCCTGTCTATGTATATATCTATGAATGTATGAATGTATATGTATTTTTATTATATACTTCCCCTGGTATAAAAATGTGATTACCTCTGTTTGAGTAATTTTAGCATCATTGATTTAACTTTGTATTGGCTTTGTAAACTTAAGGATTGTCAAATATGAGTGACTCAATAGTAAAGAGTGCGACTTTTTATAACAAAATTTTCTTCAGTTTTTGATAAACTAATTCCGTACTGAAAAATCTAATTCATATTTCAAATAGTTTTACTTCGTGTACATATGAATGTACATTTAAAAACAAGATTTATCACAGTCAGTTTTCTAATACAAGATTTCTATTACTGTATTTCTGTTTGTTTGATTAGTTATTTATTTGCATTATTTCTAAATGTTAAGTTGAACTTCATTGTGAAGCAATTTGAGAGATTGAAACTACATGTATGTCTACATACAATTACTTAGCACATTTTAAAGAGGTTATTCAGCTCCTTGTCTACCTACGCGGCATGTATTCTGATGAACTGATTAGATTCGGAAATTTTATACACCTTAGTCTCTTTAAGAATTGCACGTTTTGTTGTTAGCGACGATACAAATAACAGCTTCTTACAGTGAATGTATTTGAACGTGCTACACCATTATTACACTGTAAGCTGGGAAAATCTGCTACTCGGGTTACTCGGGTATTTACAAGGTGAAGTGTATTTGTGATTGTGCAAGTCCTAGGTCAATGGGTCGATACACCTGCATGGTTCATCTGAAGACATAAAGTTTACTATTCCTACGATTTTTCTTCTTTGTCCCTTAAAATCTTTCCGTTGAAGTAAATTTTCTTTCATGTGACAGATAATAAAGATCAATATATATATATATATATATATTATTTTTGATATAAGTGTAATTTTAAATAACAAATCACGTTCATATTAATAGCATGCATATTTCTTTAAAACTGATACGGTATTTTAATATATGAAATTCGTTAAACATTACATTATTATTTTATTTTGTTTTTGTTTTATTATTATTACTTAATCTGTTTTAGTAAAAATTATTAAATTATAAAACAAAGGAAGATCTCAGATGAGACGTAATTATTTGCACTGTTTATAGCAACCGTACATAGCAACTACCTCCACAAACTGATTTTCATGTCTTACGTATGTGAAATATGTCAAGTTCAAATCGCCTATTGAACCCATTTCAATGAAACAAAGAGAAAAACGTTTATCATTTGTAAAACGATATAAAGAAAATATTCAAGCCGTGAATCCTATTGAAGATCTGTTGCTTGTATTACAGGCTTCTTACAGATAATTTGTATCATATGAGAGTCAGTTTTAAACTGAGTATTGTCTACATTATGTTCTTGTCGTAGATTCCATCTACAGATAAATTTATTGCGTTTGCATTGTGAGCACATGCACTGACACGTGGGAAAGATGTGGTCAAGACGAATGTATTTGATTTAAGCAATATCACATCTTAACTTTGTGTTATAATAAATTAAGCCTCAGCAGTTTCTTAAATTAAAAAAAAAAAAAAAAAATAATAATAATGTGTGTGTGTGTGTGTGTGTGTGTGTGTGTGTGTGTGTGTGTGTGTAGATATACATATGTGCTCACAGATAGCTCACACATATTACAAAATGTGTTGTTTATTATAATTATGTGTGTTACTTGTATTAATTTCTTAAACCAACACTAACTCTATTTCTGTGTATTTTAATTAAGTTTAGGATTTAAACATATTTTAATAAAAATACAGTTATTATTGTGATATGGTAAGTAAAATATTCCTCACAATATTTATTTGAAATATAACAAATATTTTATATTTATGACTTAATTTTGAATACAAATTAATAACGGTATGGTAGAACTGGACACCTCAGATGAAATGAGAATATTTTCACGTTTTGTTTATAGCAACCGTACATAGCAACCACCTCCACAAACTGGTTTTAATGTCTTACCTATTCTCAAATAGGTCAAGTTCAAATCACCTAACGAACCGATTTCGACGAAACAAAGCGAAAGACGTTTATCATTTGTTAAACAGAAAATGTGCAACGCGTAAATCATACAGAAGATCAGTAGCTTGTACTTCAGTCTGCTTTGTACACAGTTCATATATATGTCTGCATTATGTTCTTATCGTAGATTCCATCTACAGATAAATTTGCTGCGTTTGCATTGTGAGCACATGCACTGACACGTGGGAAAGATGTGGTCAAGACGAATGTATTTGATTTAATTTAGTGAGAGAAATAAAATTAGAAAATTAGCTAAAACCAAAACACATCTTAAAAATGTGTAATTATAAATAAATAAATAAATTAATAAATAAAACTGACTTAATTAGAATAGAAAATAAAAAAATAAAAAAAATAAAATGCCTACCATCTCTGTAAGCTATATCTTTGCTCTCTCTCTCTCTCTCTCTCTCTCTCTCTCTCTCTCTCTCTCTCTCTCTCTCTCTCTCTCTCTCTCTCTCTCTCTCTCTCTCTCTCTCTCTCTCTGTTAGCCCAACACATTTTTTCTTTTTCTGTTTCGCTGCATCTGTCTATCTAGATATACAGGAAGAGACACAGTGAACCATAGAGAGAGAGAGACAAACATTCATTGGCCTACATCCACACCAAAATTAGCTATTTTTATTACATATATATATATATATAAAAAACATTTTTCGATTCATTATTTTGTGGTAGAACTGTATTTTAAAATAATTAATCACATTCTTATTAACAGCATGCGTATATCTTCTTAAAGTATTTTAATATTTGAAATTCGTTAAATATTATATTATATTTTGTATATTTCTTAATCTTAGTATGTACTGTTTATAACAACCGTACACAGCAAGTACCTCAACAAACAGGTGTCCGCGTCTTACCTATTGTCAAATATGTCAAGTTCAAATCACCTATTGAACCGATTTCAATAAAACAAAGAGAAAAATGTTTATCAGATAAACAGAAAATGTGCAACGCTTAAATTCTATAGAAGATCTGTAGCTTGTATTACAGACTTCTGTATAGATAATTAATATCATATGACACTTAGTTTTAAACTGACTATTGTCTACATTGTATTTTTGTCGTAGATTCGAAATACAGATAAATTTATTGCGTTTGCAGTGTGAAGAGGTTCGCAGATGCGGTCAGAGTGATATGAGCAAGAAGACTGTACTTGATTAAGCGTAAGGAGAAAAATAAAATTACAAAATTAGCTAAAGCAAAATAACGTGTTAACTTTATGTAATTATAAATTTAGATTCGGCAGTTTCTTAAATTAAATAAAAAAGAAAATGAAATAATAATAATAATAATAATAATAATGTATGCGCGCGCACACAGACACACACACACACACACACACACACACAGATTAAAAGATGTATTGCTGATTATAATTATGTCTGTTACTTGTATTAATTTCGAAAGCCAACACTAACTCTATTTCTGTGCATTTTAATTAAGTCTAGGATTTAAGAATATTTTAATAAAAATACAGCTATTATTCTGATATCATATATAGTATGTATAATGTTCTTCACTGTTTTTATTTGACATAACAGAAAAAAAAGAAAATTATTTTATAATTACAATTTAATTGTAATGCAGGTACTTTCTAAGAAAAGTATGAGCTTGTAAATCGGGACAATTTTCAAAAGTAAGTTTTTCTTCCTACTTGTGTGTCTGTGTGTATGTATAAATGGGTGTGTGTCATTGTGTATGTTCTTATTCCTAGTGTTACTTCATTTAATTTCTGTGTGTATGTGAGTATGTGTGCGTGCGTGTATGTCTGTAAGAGACCGCGAAAATGGATAATCATAAATTATGCATAATCCCAGAAAATGTGTGAATCATTTTATACATATTCCCTGAAATTGTGTCGCCTATTATTCTATCTCTGTAACAAAGTTAGCCCATGCTATTGATAACATATAATACATGTTCTTCTTTGAACAGACATTGTTGAAGAAAGTCTATAACGCGTAAATCCTATAGAAGATAAATATTTTGTATTAACGGCGTCTCTACAGATACTTCATCTCAAGTAATAGTCAGTTCTAAAATGAACATTGTCTACATTATTTCGTATTCGTATATTTTATCTGCAGATAAATCTACTTAAGAAAAACGTAAATTAATCCAGCGAAGAAAATTATAAATTTTGTGATTTTTAACTTTGAAAAAAAATATATAGAAATAAAAATTAAATAAATAATATGTCCTGCTTCTGATAACTGGAAACAAGGTTTGTGTATTTCTTTAATTAATTTCTCACAGCAATACCGACTAAATCTGTTCCGTGCGTTTCAACTTAATCTAAATAAAACTGATTCTTCCCGAGAAACGAACGTTGTCATAAAACGTGACAATTTGCACAACGTTTATTGCTTTGTTACTATTTCATTTCTGTTCTTCTTTGCTTCATATTTTGTTTTCTCTAACTTTCATCTAGGGGTCTGTAATAAGGTACAGAAACATATCCATCGATACATAAAATTTGATGACTCTGCCTTTATCTTACACATAACAAACCCAGTGTTTCACTCTAAATACCAATAAATAAATAAATAAATAAATAAATAAATAAATAAATAAATAAATAAATAAATAAAATAAAATAAAATAACATAAAATAAAATAAAATAAAATAGAAACCTAACATATCTGTAAGCTGTATGTTGACAATCAAATTTTTCGATGCATTACTTTGTGATATAACTGTATTTTAAAATAATTAATCACGTTAATATTAACCACATTTATATCTCTTAAAATGGTCATTTAATATATATCAAATTCGTTAAAAAATACATTTGGCTTTCATATATTATTTAATTTGTGGTAATTAAAAATAATACTGTTATTGTAGAACTGGACGCCTCAGATGAGATGAGACTGTTTGCGCGTTTTGTTTATAGCAACTGTACATAGCAACCACCTCCACAAACTGGTTTTCATGTCTTACCTATTCTCAAATAGGTCGAGTTCAAATCACCTATTGAATCGATTTCAATAAAACAAAGCGTAAAACGTTTATCACCTGTTACACGATAAACAGAAAATATTCAAGGCGTGAATGCTATAGAAGATCTGTAGCTTATATTACAGGCTTCTTACAGATAATTTGTATCATATGAGAGTCAGACTTAAACTCAGTATTGTCTACATTATGTTCTTGTCGTAGGTTCCATCTACAGATACATTTATTGTGTTTGCATTGTGAACACATGCACTGACACGTGGGAAAGATGTGGTCCAGACGAATGTTTTTTATTTAATGTAAGAAGAAAAATAAAATTACAAAAGTTGCCAAAGCAAAATATCTTGACTTTGTGTAATTATAACAGATTCTTAAACTGACTTAACACAATCATTTTAATTATAATAATAATAATAATAATAATAATAATAATAATAATAATAATAATATATCAGGAAACAGAAGAAAAAGAACCAGGTGTATTTAACATAAAAAATCAAATGTGCTGCTGATTGTAATTAGATATAATTTAGTCTCCTACATGAATTAATTCCTTAAGCAAATACTAACTATATTTCCGTGCATTTTAGCTAAGTCGTTGATTCAAAAATACTTTGATAAAAATACAGGTGTTATTTTCATAGAAAAAATAGAAGGCATAATGTTCTTTACTATTTTTATTTCAAATAACTGAAATTATAAAAATTATTTTATAAATTAATTCTAATGCAGATACTTTCTGAGTAAAAAAAAAGTTCTTATAAAAGGGGACAATTTTGAAAAGTAAGTTTTTATTCCTATTCTTGCTTTATTTACTTTCTATATATATATGTTTGTATGTGATCGTGCGTTTGTCTGTGTGTATGTGTTTGTGTGTGTTTGTGCGTTTATGTTAATGGCTGTATGTATGCATGTGTGTTTGTAAATGTGTGTACGGATATGTGTATATGAATGTCTGTGTGACTCTGTTTGTATGTGGAAGTGTGTGTTAATATCTGTGTTTGTATTGTGTATGTGAATGTGTATATGTGGCTGTGACAGTCAATATATATAATAATCAATTATGCATAATCTCTAAACATTATTTTATACATAATCCATAACACTGTGTCACCTATGATTTTGTCTTTGAAATAAAGTTATCCCATCGAATGCATTGTGCATATAACAAGTAGGCAGTTGTTTCAACAGACAGAAAGTGAAACCTAATCTTGATACTAATCCAAAGAAATGGATAATCAATACATATATATATGTATTTGTTTTGAAAAAGGTAAAGTTCAGTAATTAATCCTTTTTCTGCCGATCATGAATAAAAAAATATTCATATTGACACA
Organism: Chrysomallon squamiferum; assembly: GCA_012295275.1. NCBI lineage: Eukaryota > Metazoa > Mollusca > Gastropoda > Neomphalida > Peltospiridae > Chrysomallon > Chrysomallon squamiferum. The sequence continues at coordinate 14,607,219 of CM022666.1, forward strand.
TGTATCAATCATAATATTAATAGACAGAATAGCTAATTATGTTCACAATGACTAGTTTGACTTTGTTCCAGCACAGTTACCGTGAATCAAACATTGTTCTCAACACGTGCATTATCTGTCTCTCTCTCTCTCTCTCTCTCTCTCTCTCTCTCTCTCTCTCTCTCTCTCTCTCTCTCTCTCTCTCTCTCTCTCTCTCTTTCAGTTGTATCTTCAATACTGAGCACCAAACAGGGATTCTAGAAGATCTGAAGGTTTAAAAGAAAAACAACGAAGTTAATGTAACAACTGATGTCCAAGTGTTCAGGTGGCGGGCCGGACTAAAATCTCTCGCGGGTCGGATGTGGACCGCGGACCAAAGTCTTCCGACCCTTTTTTATCATATACCTCCCTTGCTATAAAGACGTGTCTTTACCTGTGTTTGTGTATAACCAATGATCACTGCTTATTTGAATTATGAAACTTGAGTGAGTCATCGCACACTGAACTTTGTCACTTCTAGACAGAGCCGCATTATAAAATGTCAAGTGGTGTATACTGTTGTTGGTTTTAGTCAGGACATTATTTTAAGTTATCTTTTTTCTTCCTTCTTTCCTCCTTGAATACAGATCAGTAGTGCATACTTCAGACTGGTTACTTTCATAATTCTACCCTTGACAGTTATTATATATGTCTCACTGCCACTGCATTCAGTCACAAAAACAGATAGGAATCATGAGGGATTTTTTATTTCTATTTTTGCTTTTTCTTTTTTCTTTTCTTTTATTATTATTTTTTTATTATTATCATTTTTTGTTCATCATTTTTTATTTTATTTTATATTATTTTTGTTCACATTTGTGAGGCTTCGATTAACCGAGATAATTTTCGTATTTTTACTTCAGTTCAGAGACTCTTTTGTTGTCATTGTAAACCTGAACAAAGTTTCTTTAAACATGTGTTCATCATCCATCTTCCTACACGTATTAACTGGTCATAAAGGGACAGTATTCTGTTACTTAAAATATTTTTCTGCTATACAGACGAGTTATCTCACTTGATGATAGTAATTTGTTTTACATTCCGCATTACAAATTTAAACTAGAGATATAGGAAAGCTACCAATTACTGTTCCATGTCCATTTATTATTATTATTATTACTGATTCATTATTATTATTATTATTATTATTATTATTATTATTATTATTATTATTATTATTATTATTGTTATTGTTATTATTATTACTGATTCATTTATTTTTCTCTTTTTTTTACAGTTTCTTCCTTTCTTCCTCTTGTTCTTTTCTTTTATATAATTGGATTATACTGTTTTCATCAGTTTAAAGTAAGTAAGTAGCCATTGATATGTACACCGTTAATGATATATCCATCCATACGTAGGAACAGATACATACACACATGCGCATATACACTACAAACACATATTCCCCATGTGTACAGCGATTCTGTGTGTAAACAGATTAGGTTGATGAAGATGATGATGATGATTATGAGTAACATACTAATTTATTATTATTAGAAAAATCTGCGAGGATGTAGCAAGTTTGTATGAATAGACTCCTACATGCGTTACTAGGAAATTAATCATGTATGCCTCTTCTTATTACTTTTCCAGACATTTCTATTATCACTGATTACATCCATTGCTTCAAATGGCATGGAGTAGAATTTTAGCTTGTATAAGAATAAAGTGATTTTTTGTTGAAAAAAGAAATAATAACAATAGGCACTCACATCCAGAAGTGAGTGACAAGTTAGTAACTAATGACTCTTCTCAATTTTATGTAACATAATCCTCTAGGCAGCCATCTCTAATTGTTTCAAACATTCTTGTGACATTTTTATGACATTCTGCGACTGTACAAGTTTTTATCCTCCCAAGTTATTATTTAATTTTCTGTTACCTGACATCACTTTATAACAAGCACAACAATAAAATGAAACTGCTATAAAACATTTCAAATCAGCCATTTGAGACCACTGCACTGGTGTTGTGATGTCATCAGGTACAAGACCATAATACGTAGCGGACTGAATGTTGTAACTATATTAAAAGAAATCTTTAAAATAATAATAATAATAATAATAATAATAATAATAATAATAATAATAATAATAATAATAATAATAATAATAATAATAATAATAAATAAATAAATAAATAAATCTTTCAACGGTTATATTTTGCTGTCATTCTTAGCAATTAAGACTGGACACAACCACAAATACCACACAGCTTAGATGTAAACACAATATATTTAGACTTTCTCTTTCTATCACAACAGTTCACTTCGACTGCAGAGTCCTCAACACGTTTTACAGAAAACTGTCAGTAACATCTACTTCTCATATACTGACAAGTGAGAGGAAACCGTGTGTTTATATCCATCAGTTTATGTTTTATTCACACACAATTACTTACCTAGACTAACAAAAAGCCACAAAAGACTGAGTGCAAAGCAACTTCCATAAATCCGATTTATAAATTTCTTATTTTATTTATTTCATTATTTCTATCATTTTTCATTCCTTCATTCTTTCCTTTCTCTATTTTGTTACTGCTTTCTTTTCTCTTTTTTCTCTAACCTTTAATTACATTAACTGCTTCGCATGTGACAAATCACTGACTTATAAATTATCTACAACGAGTGTGAGAGATGCTCTCTATGGTAAAACCTGAAACATTCATATTTTTAATTTTCTTCCAGTCGTTATTTATTGTGCATGTAGTACGTGTGTGCGTATATGTTTGTACGTTTGTATGTATGTATATATATGTATGTATATGTGTGTGTGTGTGTGTGTGTGTGTGTGTGTGTGTGTGTGTGTGTGTGTGGGTGCATGTATCTATGTGTGTATGTATGTATGTGTGTATGTATGTATGTGTGAATGTATGTATATACGTATGTAAAAAGAAAGAAGATTAATAACAGGAATCAATAAATAGATAAATAAATAAATAAATATTTGTTATGTGATCACGTAGATCAGTACTGCAGTTATTTCCCTTAGATGACTTTCAGAAAACGCTAGACAACAGCTGCTGGCAGAAATAATAATAATAATAATAATAATAATAATAATAATAATAATAATAAAATAAATCAATAAATAAATATCCTTTTGCTAAAACATTCGTCATTTAACTTCAATTCAAGCTAGCTTTGAAGTCGCCTACTTTTACAAAAAACAAAGTAAAAATATGAAAGAAACAAATCAAAAGAGAAGAAAATAGAAAAACAAATGAATGAACAAAGAACAAAAACAGCTGAATAACAGAACACAGGAAAGAGTGAGGTACTTAAAACGGAGGAAATTAGTAAACAGAAGAGAAATAAAAATATAATAATAATAAATAAAAGTAAACAAGAAAGCAAATGAATAAAAAAAATAACACAACAAACATGTTTAGCAGTAAAAACAAAAATCATATTTAAGATATGACATTTATTATTATAATTTTTTAAATTAATAAATTTTCAGATATAAATAACACTCATTAAATCAACAAAAATTCAAAAGCATTTTCAACAACATTTATCGATCATCTACATAAATTTCATCAATACTGCGATATAGTAATAATATTTTATTCATATATTTTATTACATGAAATCAAAATCACCAAAACTCTAATTCATTCTAATAACAGCTATATAAATTCTAGTTTCCTTTCAATCATTATTTAAACACAATTTTAAACAACAGTTTAAGTGGTATAAAATAAAAATATTTTTTTTGTTTCAGTTTATATGTTACACAACGTGTATTGTAATACAGTGTAATGTGTTCAAACAATTAATTTACTCTTCACAAAAACACAGGTACACAGCACATAAAGAGTTAACTAATTAACAAAGTAGACTAGATAGTCAACATGGAGTGGAGGTGTAGAGAGACACTGTAGAATGAGGATTACTTCTAATGAGATTTAAAACTGAAAATTTATAAAATGAATTACTTTCACAAATAATTTAGATAGTAAATGTAATAGACCATGTGTGTACATATCTGTGTGTGTTGGTGTCCGTGTGTCTTTGTGTACACATGTTTCTGTGTGAGTATCTTTTTTCAACGGTGTCTGTGTGTGGCTGTGTCTATGTGTTTATTTAAACATAGCACAGAGATAAACAATAACAGTTATTCACTTTACAAATTTATTTTTGTTGTTTGTTTTTAAAGTAATTACTGTTTTGTTAAATAATTTTACTTTATGGGCAGATTAAAGAAGAGATCAGTTTGAGCAAAGTGGAATTCTTTGATAGATCAGGCACAATTTTCACTTTCACATCAAACAGAGCAGGACTGAAAACAGCAAACACAGGTATCAACGGTTGTGACACGTCAACATCAGTCAGTGTGTGTACAAGTGTGTTAGTGTCTGTGTTTATTAAGTGTAGTTTTTCACTCCGTCTATCTAGTACTAGTGTAAGTGATGTGCGGACTAGTGTGTTTGTTTTATAGTCACACATGGGACTATGACACTTACCTTCACCACAGGACCAAACAAGAAAACACATTTTACTGTGTGTTTTACAGCTTTCTAAACTAACACACCAAGCATGTTTATTTTTAGATATTATAAATTCCTCATCACAATGACTCTCCTCACAGACTCCAATCTGAGCTGCTATGTAACCCAGTTTTGCACTTTCTAAAATGTGACAGGTTATTTCACTTTCCCAAATGTAACATTTGTCTTCTTTCAAACTTATGTCACCTGTTACTCCACACATAATGTTCATGCTCTCTTCATTTTGGTTTTCTTCTACAGATCTTTTGTTAACTAATTCCTTGTTTTCATTAATACAACACCACTTCCAATTTAGTGATTTTTCTGCAAACTTCATTCTTGTCACTGTGAAAATAAAATATGCTATTAAATATTTCACTTTTACAAACTGCACTGTCACTTTATAGAATTGTTAACATCAAATACAATTTAAAATAATGTATTTCTATATGTAATTTTTATTATATTGTTCTCTTTCAATATATACAGTGATAATTAAATATTTATTTTTCCAAAATGTTTATTGTTGTTGTTATTGTTGTCTTTATTAACATTATCATCGTGTATTTTGTTCATTATTATTCTATTAGAAATAATTAAAAAAAAAAATCTGTAGATTCTTCTACACGTGCAGGTTTCAGAGCAATTTTCTTGTTTTATATAATTCTGTAATAATAATAGTAATAATAATAATGATAATAATAATAATAATAATAATAATAATAATAATAATAATAATAATAATAATAATAATAATAATAAAATTAATAATAATAATAATAATAAAATTTATAATAACAACAGTAACAAAAAGAGCAGTAGTAGTCAAGTAATGGCGGTAGCAGTAAATAATTAAAATCAGAAGTTATAGTAGTAGTGTCTTTACAAGGATAAATAGTGGTAAAACTTTTTTATTATGTTTTAAAACTAAGAATAGAAGTGCGAGAAGTAAAAATACTGAATGACAGAACAATTAAAATATTAACCACCTAATTAAACTGAAAACACGTTATCTAATTATCTATATAAAATCTATGAATTCAGTCAAAATTTGTGAACCTGTTAACAATGAAAAATACCGCCTCGATGTTCGATTCTTAAAATTTGATGCAACCGAGAAACGCAAGTCGATGTTAAAAGTAGATCAACTGACGTAAAAGTTGAATCTACCGCAATAACAATAATAATAACTTATCTTTTATTACTACTTTCATGTATATTTTCAAATTCACGTTGTAATCAATGTTAAACCATGTGCGTAGCTTGAAGCTGTTTTATACACAGAATAAAGTCTTATGCGATGACGAAGTTCGAAATGTCCACCAACATCGAATTAATATTGATGAAAAATTATTTTAAATGAAAGACAAACCATTGTTTTCTTTCAGATAATTATTTATTTATTTATATTATTTGTATTTCATTAGCTATTGTATTAAAACCAAATGTGTATTAAACCTGCAGTGGTGTTTTTCAGATAATAGATAAAATCAATTTGTATAAAAGAACAGTTTCTACTATAGATTATCTTTATACCTCTTATCATAAGAGACAGTCATATTTTACCTGCGTGTTTCATTCACAGGAGTCCGTTACGTTTATAAGTACGTAACGACTTTGTAGTATATTTTGAAATGAGAAAACGGTTAATGATCACCGAAATTATGCCGCTTCAGTCGACGATCTATGAATTGTATGTTATGCAAGACCACCAGCCTGATGCGATCATTACAAAACAATTATATTTTCATCTGAACCTATGAGCAATATTTACTAACAGCAACAAACAAAAAAAAAAATAAACAGTAAACACACGGAAGAGAAATATTTGTGTTTAGTTGTAACATAAGTATCACAGTTTGAAGTATTTACTTTCATATAGTTTATTCAGTAACCAGTATCCTGAATAAACAGACCGGAATATTTTCAATGGGCGTCTTTGGTGGCTTAAACATTTTTCACAGTAGATGTATGCAGTATTATGCTGTAAGCGTTTGCAAAGTCAGGCTCAACTGATATGGATTACACTTCACTGGTAAATACTAAAACAAAATTACAGGTTTTAAAACCTTCTGACAGTATTAATATTTGTAATAAACAGAATCTCCAGACAAATATCTTTATTAACTGTTTTTATTTTACTACTGCTACTATTTGTTTAATTTAATTTAATTTCATCATCGTCATGATAATCACCATCATTAAATTTTATACCTGTGTCTACCACCTTGAAAATTACGCCATCATAAAAAATAGTTTTTTTTCATTTTCTACTGCGTTAAAGCCAAAATTGTATAACACATTAGGAAACCTGTAACAGTTATTATTAAAGATCGTATTTATATCTCTTACATTTAGTACCATTCTTTTACTGGTAGGTGTCCGTTATTCATCTCATTTGATATTCACAATACAGACCTGTTTTATAATTTCAAAGATATTTAAAGAAAAAGTTCATAGAACAACTATATTTCCGATCATCACGAGAATATTGCCGCATCAGTCAACGACTCAGTGTGTATCACGCATGCGCACCGGTTGAATTTTGTTATCATGTCGGTATGACAGTTTGAACTGTTTTCTTTCAGACCGTTTAATAAGTAACCAGTACACTGAATAAACAGACCGGAATATTTTCAGTGAATTTCTTCTAACACATTATCTAAAGTCATTGCGTTTTTGGCGTCTGAAACATAAGCGATTGCAATGTCAGTCTAAAAATAGATGTATTATACATGATGTTGCGGGGAAATACCAAAAACAAAATTTCACGTTCCGATATTCTCTAACAATATATATTTTTTAATAAAAATAATCTGCAGGAAAATATTATCTACGAAACAAAACGAATTCGTTTCGGTCAGATCCAATAGCTTCACATTTATTATCATCATTATCATTAAAGTTCTTACCTGTATCATCCTCAGTGAAAATTATGCCATCATACAAAGTAACACTTCTCTCCAACACTTTGTTGACTTGTTGAAACGTGTCGTACAAGGTGATTTGCTGCATGGGAACATCAACCAGCTGTAGACTTTCAGTTAGAGACTGAATCCTTTGTTCTAGAGATTCACACATCTGCAGAAACTCTCCACCTCGTGCAAACTGCATCGCCTGTTGACAGTACAGAACATGATCGTTCTTTTCACTTTGTGACTCGGCAATCACTTTTATCTGTTCATCTCGCACAGCTTTCTGTTTGGCTATATTTGAAGCAACATCTTGTTTCATCTGATCCTTTCTCTCTGATAATTTTGCTATGAATGTAACGTACGAATCATCAATTGTTTTCAAGAGATGTGCTTCGTGTGTATCCAGTGTTGTGTTTTCTTGCTTCAGTTTTATGCTGTGTTGTTCTGAAACGTGTTTTGAGGCTTGTAACTTGTTTAATTCTGTTCTGATGAAATGTTTCTTCTCTTCGTGAATGTCGTCAAGGTTACAAATGTCGTGATCTCTGTGAGAAACATGAACACAAGAAGAACAGAGAGCTGACCAACACTGTTTACAAAACAGATCAAGTTTCATATTGTCATGAAATTTACACATCTCTTTCTGCTGAAGAAAATATTCATCTGCAGTCATCTGACACAGCTCTGTTAAAGGAATCATTTTATGTCGCTTTAGGACTGGAATTTGCTTGTGAATCCGTAAACATTCATCACAAAAGTACTTGTCACAATCCTGGCACCAGTGTGTTGCTTTAGACTGTTTTTCACAGAATTGACACAATAACTGTTCAGGCTTCTTCTTCATGTTCAAATACTCCACTAAATTACTTAAAATTCTGTTTCGCTCAAACGACTCTTCTATGGAATTGTTAACAGGCCACTTTTTCTACAACTAGGACATTCAAGTTCATGTTGTGAATTGTTCCAGATATCAAAGAGACACTTTGTACAGAAAGTGTGATAACACGGCAGTATACGTGGACATTTATCTTCCTCATCAAACGATTCCTCACATATACTACAAGTAGCAAACTCTTCTTTTAGCTCTGTAAGTGGTACAACCGCTTTTTCAGCCATCTTACAACAGCGTCTCTGTTTATGAGTGTGCTGATCCCACTGTAAAATTAAAATCATTATTGCTGATATTGATTTGAGTATTATTATTATTATTATTATTATTATTATTATTATTATTATTATTATTATTATTATTATTATTATTATTATTATTTTATTATTATTATTAATATTATTATTAATATTTACTGAGGAAGCATTTAAGAACTGAAGAAACCGATTTCCTTTTATAATTAGCACTGATTCCTTTGCTGGATAACAATAACAGTAAGAATAAGAGAGAAATAAATAAATGGACTAACAACGATATCAACGATAACGATGAGAAAAGAAAATTAAGTATCGTGTTTCTGAAAAATAGTTATAGCTTTACTACATCATAAAAACTTGTTTTTTATTCCATATTTGTATTTTCTTATTTATATATTTATTAACTTATTTATTTATTTATTTATTTTTTTTATTTTTATTTTTTTTTTTTTTTCGATTTATATAAATTTCACAAAACTTTAAATTTATGATTCCTTTGTCTAGGATGTAAGACCAAATTAATATTTTCTTTTATATCCACGAGTTACCAGTTATCAAAATTTGATGAATCAAACAATATTTTCATAGTTAACAAATTTCGAACGTTTATGAGGTGAAAATCAGAACTTCCTTCTTCGTTATCATAACACCAAGTAAAGAAAAAAGTTAGATAAAGAAAAGAACAAAGAATATCATTACAACAATTTGATAAGGAGTAAAACAATTTCGACAACGACGGACACAAATACGGAACGTGTTCAATCACAGATCGGAGACAAAACTGTGAGACAGGTCGCGAGATCGCCCCTCATTACACGAAGAATCAGACTTTTTCTCTTTACTGGTTTACGAAAGAAGTATGTATTTTCGTGTTTATGGGAAAGCGCATATAAAATATATATTACTGCTAGTAAGAGTAGTTTTTGTTGTAACGACAACTACTTTATTTCCTTACTTGAATAAAAACAGCTTAACAGAAATCAGTGTAAGTTTACAAAATTTTAATTAATGTGACGCATGACAATAACAATAATAATAACAAATTTTACAACAACAATAATAATAGCAATGATTTCAATAACAACTAAAACAACAATACTACAATACTAGTAGTAATAGTAGAAACAATAATATAACAATAAGAACTTTATTTTATCTGTCGGAAGACGTATATAAAACGTATCTTATTTCTAATAGTAGACTTTACAGTAAAGACAACGACTTTCATTTCCTACATTACTAAACACAATATAACAGAAATCAGAGTAAATCTACAAACCTGCATTAATATGATGCTAATAATAAAGTAAAATCATCGTCATGTTTAACAACTGCTACAACTACAACAGCCACAATAATAATATAAAGAAAAAAAAATAGTGATCTTACCTAAGTCAAAATTCAGTGTTGTTTTAAGATAAAGTTGATAGTTATTTTCTTTTAAGCTTCAACTCAGATTCGATCCTTCGTCCTTTTTATATCAGTCCTGCAGAAACAGTCACACACTGCAGAAATAGTCCCGAACTGCAGACACCTCAAATCTCCTTATACGGCTTGATTTAACCACTGCGGTAATATTACTACGCCGTGGAACGACTGTCTTTTAAAGAGGGTCGTAACAACCTTTTGGAGAGAGGAGGCCAGACATTTATGCAGTGTTTTGGGGGAGGGCCAAGATATCAAATGTATCACACACACACACACACATAAAAACACATATAAACACACACACACACACACACACACACACACACACAGACACACACATAAAATCTCTTGTGGGTTGGATGTGGCCCGTGGACCAAAGTCTTCCGACCCTTTTTTATCATATACCTCCCTTGCTATAAAGACGTGTCTTTACCTGTGTTTGTATGTAACCAATGATCACTGCTTATTTAGATTGTGAAACTTGAGTGAGTCATCGTAGACTGAACTTTGTCACTTCTAGACAGAGCCGCATTATGAAACTTCAAGTGGTGTATACTGTTTTTGGTTTTACTACGACCGTATTTTATTTTCTCTTTTTTTTTTTTCCTTTTCTTTCCTACTTTTCATATTTATATTTATTCATTCAGTTTAATTTTTTATTTATTTATTTTTATTTATTTATATATTTACTTTTAAATGGATAAATAAATACACATATAAACGCACAAACAGATACTAATATTAAATAATTTAATATGTTGATTTCTCCTTTTTTGATTATTAAACCGACACTGAAGTCTTGATTGTTTTGTTCTTAAGTTTAACATGCATCGGTCAAACGAATATTTCTTTATGATGTAACCATGGCGATGATCTTTCCTCTTGACTTTGATGTAAGTATAGTCATACATCGATTAACCACGAAGAAACATGAATTATAACGTTTCTTTCAATCAAACGAGATGCATATAGGTCTAACAACATCTAAAACTAAATTTTAAAATTTGTTCACACTATTATTCTAAGAAGAATGTTTCAAAACTCTCTGTCAGACACAACTGCACACACACAAACATCCACATATACTTGTTTCTTTTCTTTGTGATGTTAAAGATTAGTTATACTGCGGTCTAACTGTATTTTAAAACAAACACATTAAAATTAACAACGAGTATATCTCTTCAAAATTTATACGGTATTTGAATATATCAATTTCGTTAAAGATATGACATTATTGTTCATACGTTACTTAATTTGTAGCATTAAAAATAATAAATTTATGAAAGAACTGAACACCTCAGACGAGATCTGATTATCTGCAGGTATTGTTTATGACAACTGTACATAGCAACTACCTACACAAACTGTTTCATGTCTTACGTATTGTCAAATATGTCAACTTTAAAAGAGATCAACGCAATGAACTGATTTCAATGAAATTAAAACGAAAAATAATGTCTGTTGGCTGAGTTCAAAATATTTATCATTTTCTAAACGCTGAATAAAAAATATAAAAGGCGTGAATCCTACAGTAGATCTATAGCTTGTATTACTTGTTTCTGTACAGCTAATATCTGTCATACAACAGTTTTAAACGAGTGTTATCTATATTATGCGGTCGTATATTCAGTTTACATATAAATTTATAGTCTTTGTCTGTGTCAAATCATTCACTGATACCGCGGAAATAATAGCGTCAAGACGAACGTATTTGATGTAGCACAAGTTGAAAAACAAAATAAAAATTAAGTGAGCGAAAGAAAAAACAACAAATTAATTTTGATTAAATAAGACCTAAACTTCGGCTGTTTCTTGAACTCAAATAGGTAAGAAAAATTTAATTTAAGAAACAATTTTATGATACTTAACTATGAAAAATAAACAAATAAAGAAAGAAAGAAAGAAAGAAATAAAATAAAATAAAATAAAATAAAATAAAATAAAAATGTATTACCCGTGATAATCAGAGAACAGTTTCGTATATTCTTTAATTAATTTCTTAAAGCAATACTGACTATAATATTCAGTGCATTTTGATTAAATCTAAATATAAACGATGTATTAATAAAAAATGTTATTGATATTTTGATATGATAAATGTTAGGTGTAATGTTTTCCTATACCTTTGTTTGACACAACCGAACTTGTAAAACTAGTTTTATAATTTTAATTTGATTGTAATGGTTGAAGTTTTATTTTTTGTTTGTTTTGCTGTGTTGTTAATTGATTTACTTTCTTGTTTGTTTTATATTTCTCCCTCTTGTTTCTAGAGTTCTGAAATAATGTGCTGAAACATATTCAACGTCTCAAAAAACTCAAAATGGGCGTCATCTTTGCAGTGTAGACAAAATATGTATCACTGTTAATAATGAACAAAAAACAAAAACAACAAAATAAAACCTCTCTCTCTCTCGCAAAAAGTTTTAGTTTCATTATTTTCTGATAGAAATGTACTTTAAAATAATTAATCATATTCATATTAACAGTATGCATATCTCTTAAAAATTGATACGGTATTTTAATATATGAATTACGTTATTATTTTGTTTTTGTTTTATTATTATTATTACTTAATCTGTTTCAGTAAAAATAATTAAATTATAAAACAAAGGTAGACCTCAGATGAGACGTAATCATTTGCACGTACTGTTTATAGCAACCGTACATAGCAACTACCTCCACAAACTGGTTTTCATGTCTTACGTATGTGAAATATGTCGAGTTCAAAACTGCTGTTGAACTGATTTCAATGAAACAAAGCGAAAAACATTTATCACCTGTTATACGATAATCAGAAAATATTCAACGCATGAATCCAATAGAAGATCTGTAGCTTGTATTACAGGCTTCTTATAGATAGTTTGTATGATGTGACAGCCAGTTTTAAAATGAGTATTGTCTACATTATGTCTTGTCGTAGATTCCATCTACAGATACATTTATTGCGTTTGCATTGTGAGCACATGCACTGACACGTGGGAAAGCCGTGGTCAAGACGAATGTACTTGATCTAAGCAATACCACATCTTAACTTTGTGTTATAATAAATTAAGCCTCAGCAGTTTCTTAAATTAAATAAAAAAAGATAATAATAAATAATGTGTGTGTGTGTGTGTGTGAGTGTGCAGATATACATATGTGCTCACAGATAGCTCACACATATTACAAAATGTTGTTTATTATAATTATGTGTGTTACTTGTATTAATTTCTTAAACCAACACTATCTCTATTTCTGTGTATTTTAATTAAGCTTAGGATTTAAACATATTTTAATAAAAATACAGCTATTATTGTGAGATGATAAATAGTATTTAAAATATTCTTCACAATATTTATTTGAAATATAACAAATATTTCATATTTATGACTTAAATCTGAATACAAATTAATAAAAGTGTGGTAGAACTGGACACCTCAGATGAAATGAGACTGTTTCCACGTTTTGTTTATAGCAACCGTACATAGCAACCACCTCCACAAACTGGTTTTAATGTCTTACCTATTCTCAAATAGGTCAAGTTCAAATCACCTAACGAACCGATTTCAACGAAACAAAGCGAAAGACGTTTATCATTTGTTAAACAGAAAATGTGCAACGCGTAAATCATACAGAAGATCAGTGGCTTGTATTTCAGTCTTCTTTATACACAGTTTATATATATGTCTGCATTATATTCTTATCGTAGATTCCATCTACAGATAAATTTATTGCGTTTGCATTGTGAACACATGCACTGACACGTGGGAAAGATGTGGTCAAGACGAATGTATTTGATTTAATTTAGTGAGAAAAATAAAATTATAAAAGTACCTAAAACCAAAACACATCTAAAAATGTGTAATTATAAATAAATAAATAAATTAATAAATAAAACTGATTTAAATAGAATAGAATAGAATAAAAAAAAAAAAAAAAAAAAAAAAAAAAATAAAATGCCTACCATCTCTGTAAGCTATATCTTTCAATCTCTCTCTCTCTCTCTCTCTCTCTCTCTCTCTCTCTCTCTCTCTCTCTCTCTCTCTCTCTCTCTCTCTCTCTCTCTCTTAGCCCAACACATTTTTTTTTTTTCTGTTTTGCTGCATCTGTCTATCTAGATATACAGGAAGAGACAGAGTGAACCAGAGAGAGAGAGAGAGACAAATATTCATTTTCTTTTATATATATATATATATATATATATATTAAAACATTTTTCGATTCATTATTTTGTGGTAGAACTGTATTTTAAAATAATTAATCACATTCATATTAACAGCATGCATATCTCTTCGTAAAGTATTTTAATATTTGAAATTCGTTAAATATTATATTATTTTTTGTATATTTCTTAATCTTAGTATGTACTGTTTATAACAACCGTACACAGCAAGTGCCTCAACAAACAGGTGTCCGCGTCTTACCTATTGTCAAATATGTCAAGTTCAAATCACCTATTGAACCGATTTCAATAAAACAAAGAGAAAAACGTTTATCATTTGTTATACGATAAACAGAAAATGTGCAACGCTTAAATTCTATAGAAGATCAGTAGCTTGTATTACAGGCTTCTGTATAGATAATTAATATCATATGACACTTAGTTTTAAACTGAGTATTGTCTGCATTGTATTTTTGTCGTAGATTCCAAATACAGATAAATTTATTGCGTTTGCACTGTGAAGAGGTTCGCAGATGCGGTCAGAGTGATATGAGCAAGAAGAATGTACTTGATTAAGCGTAAGGAGAAAAATAAAATTACAAAATTAGCTAAAGCAAAATAACGTGTTAACTTTGTGTAATTATAAATTTAGATTCGGCAGTTTCTTAAATTAAATTTAAAAAAATAATGAAATAATAATAATAATAATAATAATAATATATGCGCACGTACAGACACACAGACACACACACACACACACACAGATTAAAAGATGTATTGCTGATTATAATTATGTCTGTTACTTGTATTAATTTCTTAAGCCAACACTAACTCTGTTTCTGTGCATTTTAATTAAGTCTAGGATTTAAGAATATTTTAATAAAAACACAGCTATTATTCTGATATGGTAAACAGTATGTATAATGTTCTTCACTGTTTTTATTTGACATAACTGAAAAAATTAAAATTATTTTATAATTACAATTTAATTGTAATGCAGATACTTTCTAAGAAAAGTATGAGCTTGTAAATCGGGACAATTTTCAAAAGTAAGTTTTTCTTCCTACTTGTGTGTCTGTGTGTATGTATAAATGGGGGTGTGTCATTGTGTACGTTCTTGTTCCTAGTGTTACTTCATTTAATTTCTGTGTGTATGTGTGCGTGCGTGTATGTCTGTAAGAGACCGCGAAAATGGATAATCATAAATTATGCATAATCCCAGAAAATGTGTGAATCATTTTATACATATTCCCTGTTGTGTCGCCTATTATTCTATCTCTGTAACAAAGTTAGCCCATGCTATTGATAACATATAATAAATGTTCTTCTTTGAACAGACGTTGTTGAAGAAAGTCTATAACGCGTAAATCCTATAGAAGATAAATATATTGTATTAACGGCGTCTCTACAGATATTTCATGTCAAATAACAGTCAGTTCTAAAATGAGCATTGTCTACATTATTTTGTAGTCGTACATTTCATCTACAGATAAATCTACGTAAGAAAAAAGTAAATTAATCCAGCGAAGAAAATTTTAAATTTTGTGAGTTTTAACTTTGAAAAAAATATATATAAATACAAATTAAATAAATAATATGTCCTGCTTCTGATAACTGGAAACAAGGTTTGTGTATTTCTTTAGTTAATTTCTCACAGCAATACCGACTGAATCTGTTCCGTGCGTTTCAACTAAATCTAAATAAAACTGATTCTTCCCGAGAAACGAACGTTGTCATAAAACGCGACAATTTGCACAACGTTTATTGCTTTGTTACTATTTCATTTCTGTTCTTCTTTGCTTCATATTTTGTTTTCTCTTTCATCTAGAGGTCTGTAATAAGGTAGGGAAATATTGATATGTAAACATTGATGACGCTGCCTTTGTCTTACAGATAAAAAATACAGTGTTTCATTCTAAATACAAATAAATAAATAAATAAATAAATAACTAGAAACATATCTGTAATAGTTTTTAAAATCATATCTCTCTCTCTCTCTCTCTCTCTCTCTCTCTCTCTCTCTCTCTCTCTCTCTCTCTCTCTCTCTCTCTCTCTCTCTCTCTCTCTCTCTCTCTCTCTCTCTCTCTCTCTCTCTCTCTCTCTCTCTCTCTCTTTCTCTCAGAGCCCAACAACTTCTCATTTTCTTTCTTTATCTATTTCGCTGCATCTGCCTATCTAGATAGACAGAAACAGAGACAGATCCACAGACAGACAGATGGAGAGAAAGACTGATAGGACTTCAAACATCAAAATTGTCTATTTTTCTGTTCTCTATCTTGAATTTAGCTTTACCATAAAATATTATATCTATTTAAAAGTTTTAGATTCATTACTTTGTGATATAACTGTATTTTAAAATAATTAATCACATTAGTATTAACCACATTTATATCTCCTCAAAAGTGGTATTTTAATATATATCAAATTCGTTAAAAAATACATTTGTCTTTCATATATTATTTAATTTGTTGTAATTAAAAATAATAATGTTATGGTAGAACTGGGCACCTGAGATGAGATGAGACTGTTTGCGCTTTTTGTTTATAGCAACTGTACATAGCAACCACCTCCACAAACTGGTTTTCGTGTCTTACCTATTGTCAAATATGTCAAGATCAAATCGCCTATTGAATCGATTTCAATGAAACAAAGCGAAAAACGTTTATCACCTGTTACACGATAAACAGAAAATATACAACGCGTGAATCCTATAGAAGATCTGTAGCTTGTATTACAGTCTTCTTATAGATAGTTTGTATCATATGACAGTCAGTTTTAAACTGAGTATTGTCTACATTATGTTCTTATCGTAGATTCCATCTACAGATAAATTTGTTGCGTTTGTATTGTGAACACATGCACTGACACGTGGGAAAGATGTGGTCAAGACGAATGTATTTGATTCAGTGTAAGAAGAAAAATAAAATTACAAAAGTAGCTAAAGCAAAATAACTTAACTTTGTGTAATTATAACTTAAACCTCGACAGATTCTTTAACTGACTTAAAAGAATAATAATATTGTCTTTGAAATAAAGTTATCCCATCGAATGCTTTGTTCATATAACAAGTAGGCAGTTGTTTCAACAGACAGAAAGTGAAACCTAATCTTGATACTAATCCAAATAAATGGATATATATATATCTATATATATATATATATATTTTTTTTTTTTTTTTAAAAGGTAAAGCTATATCTTTGCAATAATCCTTTTTCTCGCGACCATGAAAAACAAATATTCATATTGACACATCTATCAATCATAATATTAATAGACAGAATAGCTAATGGCAATGGTTAACATCAGTTTTTATTTTGGAAGAGTGGGATGACACCTGGAACTGCACGTCACAATTATGTTCACAGTGACTTGTTTGACTTTGTTCCAGCACAGTTACCCTGAATCAAACATTGTTCTCAACACGTGGATTTGTTCTGAACTGCTTGTTTCTCAATGCAGACATCATGAGTTGAATACAGATCAGTAGCGCATACTTCAGAATATTTTACTTTCAGAATTCCACCCTTGACAGTTACTATATATATATCTCACTGTCACTGCATTCAGTCACAAAAACAGATAGTAATCATGAGGGATTTTTTTAAATTTATTTTTCGTTTTTCTTTATCCATTTTTAATTTTTAATTTTATTTTATTTATTTATTATTATTATTAATATTATTAATATTTTTTTTTTTTTTTTTGACGTTTGTGAACTTCGCGGTTTTTTTTTTCGTTTTTTGTTTTCGGTTCAGAGACTCTTTTGTTGTCATTGTAAACCTGAACAAAGTTTCTTTAAACATGCTTTCAACATCCGTCTTGCTAGACATATCAATTCGTCAGAAAGGGATAGTACTCTGTTACTTAACATATTTATCTGCTTCACAGACGAGTTACCTCACTTGAAGTCTCTCATAATCCAGCTGAGGCTCCAACTCTCGAATTGTACTGAAAACAAACACACTGATTTTACATGAAGAAACACAAACAAGTTGTTAACAATCCACTCTGAACACCTGTAATGTACTCTCACAGAGAATCAGACTCTAATGTGTACTTTGATAATGTGAAATAGGATATTTCTTTTTAGTTTCAGCAGCAAGGAATCTTTTATGCACTCTCTCTCCTGAAGAAAGCACGGAACATACCAAAGTACCTATGTGTGGAGCAGAGGTAGGAATGTGAGATAGCTCCATGATTACACTGAGGTGTATTGATCTTGTCAGTCTCAGCTGTACTCAGTGACCTAACTGGGAAGGAGTAGTTCAACAAACTTGGTCTTTTTTAAAGTGTAGAAGTGAGAGCTTGTGTGAATGATCCACTAAAACAATTTACACATCTATAACACTGCTGTTTTACCCTTTAAAATGTTATTGTTTTGAATGACCAATTCTTTATTTATTTATTTACTTATTTATGTACTATTCATTCATTCATTCATTTATTTCCGAACTTACTAGTCTTGGTCTCGCATGCCTTTGATTCGTGTTCTGTCCTCCAGAAGTTGCCCTCCAAGTTGTGTAGAATTGTGACCTGAAAATATATTAGCAAAATTTACCTTTGAGAAAACTAGGAAATAATAAATAATAATCTTCATATTTAAAGTTATGGTTTGCTTGTCTGACTAATTTATGTCTTTTTTTTTTTTTCATTTTTTATTTCTTTTTGTTATTTATCAACCCTCTTCTTAGTCCAACATGAAAATATTTTTTATTAAAATTTCTGCTGATAAAACTAACAAACTGCGTAAATATAATCTCCATATATAAAATCATGTTTTGTTTTTCTGATGTGAATTAATTTCATTTAAATTTATTTCTGATTATTATTATTGTTAATTTTAGTATAAATATTATTATTACTTAAAATGTAACACAAAAATACAATCATAAGGTTAGTAACTTTAACATTCACGTAAAGGGAAGTTACTCCATGTTTAACTTTACCTTTGGCACTTTTTGTTGTTGTTTCTCATTTTGTGACTGGTATCATCATCATCACTGTCATCTACTTCATCTTTAACTGCTTCTGTGTCTTATTCTGAGAAAAAACACTTTTATTTTACTAAAATCTACAAGTTAAAATTAATAAGCAATAGTACAGATATCTGACAAAGCTAATATCACTAGATGGATGATATGAATATTCGTCATACTGCTGAAAATAACTCTCTCTCTCTCTCTCTCTCTTTCTCTCTCACACACACACACACACACACAAATATATCAAAAATTAAAAAAGAAACATATATAATCTGACACAATGAAAATCAAAATAACTAAAAACAATAAAATATTGATAATCATCCATATCAACAACAACAACAACAACAACAGCAAACATATGAAAAAATCTCTATTCTAAAATCATTCATATGAACTATTGATATATAAAACAGTTTCTGTGTAAAAAGAAAGCTGCTACTATCACAGACATACCTGGATCTCCACCCAGCAACTTAACACAGGCGAGATCCTGTTGTGTTTCTCCTGTCTCATTTAGTGTCTGCATGTCAGCACTCATCTCAGTGAGCCACTACTAGATCTGCATATGTCCTTGACCAGCTGCTGAAAACATCATAAAACAATTAATATTGGTGGAGTTGTGCCATACATTTTCTGTACACCAATCATGAAACTGCTCT
>CM022666.1:14632001-14658239 GCA_012295275.1 Chrysomallon squamiferum
CAGGAAACATATAATGCGTAAATCATATAAAAGGTCAATAGTTTGTATTACAAGATGCTGCATAGATAATTTATATCATGTAACAGTCAGTTTTAAAATGAATACTTCCTGTATTATGTTGTTGTCGTGTATTTAAAGATAAATGTATTGCATTTCGTATTCTCAACATATTAATTGATTCCGTGGAAATGTCAGTGTAAAGACGAATTTATTAGATTTAGCACAGGATAAAAATAAAAATAAAATTAATAATAGACGGAAACTTTGGTTGTTTCTTGACTTAACTTGCATCAAGAAAAATATAATTCAGGGAAGAAAACTAAAAACTTCTTGCTCCTGATAACTGGATACAACTTTTGTCTATTTCTTTAACTAATTTCTCAAGACAATACTGACAACACTATTCCGTGCATTTTGATTAAATCTAAATGTAGAAGATATTTTAATAAAAAATAGTAAAACTGTTTTCTAATTTAATTATAAAAGTGATTGTTTCTGAGAAACGAATTTTGTTATAAAACGTGATAATTTACACAACTTTTACTGCTTTGTTGTTATTTTATTTGTTTTCTTTGTTTTTTTAAATTTTTTGTCATTCTTATTTCTTCTTGATTACAGTAATAGTGTGCACAAATAAATCCAACGTTACACAAACTTCGAGATTGCCGCTTCTGTCTTACACACACAAACAAAATCTGTTTCTTTGTTAATGCAAAGAAATAAAAATAACATTTCTGTTAGCTGTGGTTTACAATTTTTCTCTCTCTACATTTAAAACCAGATTTATCACAATGAATATTCTAATACAAGATTTCTATCACTTTATGACTTTTATAAAGCAGTTTAATTAATTTCATTTCTTTGTGTTTTTATTTAATTAATTAAAATGTTTTTGCATTTCTTCTTATTATATGAGTATGTTAAATTTTTACTACATGGTGAAACAATGTGACAGACCCTGAAATTACATATATATCTTCATACAATTACTAAGCACATTTGAAACAGATTATTCTTTCTCTACCTACGCGGCTGAGATTCTGATGAACAGATTAGATTCTGAAATTTTATACACCTTAGTTTCGTTAAGAATGTACACATCCTGATCATGTTACAAGTTTTGTTGTTACGACGATACAAATAACAGCTGCTTACAATGAATGACTTTGAACGTCCTACACCATGAAAGTCAGTTACAAGTGTTTCACCTCTATTCGTTTTTACATGGTGAAAATAGACAATAAATAAATAAATAAATACATAAATAAATAAATAAATATTTGAATGAAAGAGCACGTCGTCAGAATAAATTACTCGTTGAATCTCATTATTATTATTGTTATTATTATTATTAGTAGTAGTAGTAGTAGTAGTAGTAGTAGTAGTAGTAGTAGTAGTAGTAGTAGTAGTAGTAGTAGTAGTACCGTCCTGTCTTAATTATTAACAAAGTATAGCAACTAGACAGTACATTTTTAAATATATCTACAGTAACTTACTGCGACATTGACAAAGATGTACAAATTTGTTCTACAGTTTCTTCTGTCGAGATCAAAATGATACGTCGTTCGGATAAAATGGAGACGTTCATTTATTTTGCTACTGGATTATTAAATTATGAGGAATAAATGTGACAGGTCGCTCTAAACAATAATCAATTACCTTGGAAGTATATCTAACTTTGTTAGCTTATTTATTTATACTGTTACACTTCAAACTGATATAATGTGGTACTCGGGTTACATGAAGTCGCAGGTCAATGGGTCGATTAGCTTGCATCGTCCAACTGACGATGTAAAGATTACTTTTCCTACGATCTTTCTTCTTTATCCACAATACATTTTCCGTTCATGCATGGGAACCCAAATAAAGTAAATTTTGTTTCATATGCTAGATAATAAATATCATGTTCGACGTCCCAAATCTCTTGATACGGATATTATTAACTACTGTGGTAATATTACTACATCTTTTGAACTTTTTAATTTTTTTAATTTTATATTTATGGGTTTTTTTTTTTTTTTTTTTTTTTCATAAACGTGCAGGATGTAAGACACAACAGAATAAATCTTTATTATTTTTTGTTTGTTATTGTTTTATATATATATAAAGACGACAATTTTTATACGATTTTTAATGTTTTTCATTCTCTACCATCAACGACGTGCAGTTTTCTTCGTTTTTATTTTCTTCCAAAATTACAAAGTTATTTTATCAATAGACGTGTCCTGATATAAAAATACGAGATTACCTGTGATTGTGTAAACCACATGACCGTTTTCCACATCACTGATTTAACTTGCTATGGGCGTCTGTAAACTTAAACTCCCTACCTGGACTGTGAAACTTGAGTGAGTCATCGCACACTGAAATTTGTTTCTTCTAAACATGGCCGCATCAAGTGGGGTATATTGGTGTTGATGTTGCTGGGGGTGTTGCTTTATTTATTATTCGTTTTATTTACATTGTCTTCTTTCACTGTTATATTATTTTGTTTTTCTTGTTGTTTCTCGGTCAGTGACATTTTGAAATTTTTAAAAAGAAAATACTTTAAATTTCTATCTAGCTACTAAAACCATTTTCCGAAATTAAATGAAAATAAATAAATAAATAAATAAAAATTATAATGAAAATAAAATAAATAAATAAATGATAATATTAATAAAAAAAAAAGAAAATTAAAATACACAATTATATATGTTCATTCTCCTATTTTTCTGATGATCAAGCAGACCCTGGAATCTTCACTGTTTGGTTCACTAGTTTAATCCACGTGAGACATCATGTACAGTTTATTTAAACATTCAAAGACACCTCAAATGAGTAATTTATACGAATATGATGTAACCACAGTGATGTTCATACACAGGTTAAACATACACAAACACAGTCGAGAAGTTATATGTTTTCTTGCGATGACACTATTTAAAAACAAAACAAAAAAAGTTAAACTATTCGAGTTTGGATGAGCATTTTCTTGTCGTCATTATTTCAAGATCAATGTTTGAAACTCTCTCTCCCTATCAGTTTATTTTCTGGGTTTTTTTTTTTTTTTTGAAATTTTTTGTTTATAAATTCAGCTTTTGTTTAAACTCTTTAAATTATATTTCTTGATTTCTTTACCTGAATTTTAGTTTTTCAATTCGTTCGTTCATTTTTCTGATTGTTTTAAAACCCTCTCTCTCTCTCTCTCTCCCTCTCCCTCTCCCCCCCCCCCCCCCCTCCCCCTCTCTCTCTCTCTCTCTCTCTCTCTCTCTCTCTCTCTCTCTCTCTCTCTCTCTCTCTCTCTCTCTCTCTCTCTCTCTCTCTCTCTCTCTCTCTCTCTCTCTCTCTTTCTGTCTGTGTATTTGTCCCTTTTTGTTGATTCAATCCTCGGTCACCTCTCTATGGATCTATCCTTCTCTGGTTTCTCTTTCTCTAATTCGTTCTTTCTGTCGCTCTAGAAAAGACAGAGTGACAGAAAAACAGATATAATGAAGCTTAGACAGAAAGACAGTTTTGTAGAATCATTTACAGACAAACAGACAGAAAGGTAGATCTATATGTACCCACACCAACATTGTCCATGTTTGTGGTGAATTTGATGAATTTGGCTTTACAATATAAACTTATCGGTTTTTGGTTGTTTTGTTCGTTTTCTTCTCTTTTGTTTTGCTTTGTTTTGTTTAGTTGTTGTTGTTGTTGTTTGTTTATATATATATATATATATATTAATGATTCGGTAAAGTGTTGTTTAACTGTGTTTACAAATAAATAAATACTTTCTATTAAGAATGTAAATATCTCTTCAATTATATTTTTCTTGCATATATTTTTAATCTGTTACAGAAAAAAATAAAACTATAAATGAACTAAAGTACAGGAGACTCGGATGAGACGTGATTTTTTTGTTGTTGTTTTATTTTTATTTTTTTATTTTTATTTTTATTTTTATAACAACCTTTTATTCAAACTACATATATTGTTCAAAGTTTCGAATATTCGATTCCATTCGAAATTGTCGCGAAAGCTCTCATGCAATTTAATTCAGTTTGATTTTAATTGTTGCGAATATTGCTGTGTAAGATCAACTGTCGAATGAGAGAAAAACTATAACGCAAGTTTTATTAATGAGAAATAAATAAAATTGGGTTACACGGTATTTACAAAGAAAAATGTATTTGTGATTGTGCAAGTAACGAATCGAGTTTCTGCGGATAGGTCTGTAGCAATCAGGCGAACTGGAGTGACCTCCAACCTCTCTGAACGTAACGCCAGTCACCGTCGTATTGCCTATGTACGTGTGTGAAGGGATGTAAGTGTATATATATATGTATTTATGTTTGAGTATGTACCTTTTACATATACTTCTCCTGGTTTAAAAGAATACATAATTAACTGATTTTGTATATAACCAATGACCACTTTTCACATCACTGATTTAACTTGTTGCTATTGTCACATATGAATGAATCACTGTACTTGGGCAGCTGAATTTTTCTTCTGAGTAGCACGGAATCTGAAACAGTGAGTGACGGGGTGAGTGAGTAAAAAAATGAACGAGCTATTCAGAACAAGCCGCTGTGAAGCACGCCTGTGACAGTCGCGATCTCTGACGAAGCATGGGAACTGAAATAGTAAAGAGTGCGACTTTTTACAACACAATTTTCTTCAGTGTTCACTCGTTCCGTATTGAAAAATCTAAAATAGTTTTATTTCAAATACTTATTTTTAAAACCAGAATACAAGATTTCTATTACTTTATTACTTTTATTTAGTCATTTAATTATTAATTTCATCTGTCTCTCTGTTTAATTGTAATACTTCTTACTGTATAAGCATGCTAAGTTGTTTTTTCATGGTGAAGTAATTTGAGAGACACTGAAGCTATGTGTATATCAACATACAATTACTAAGCACATTTTAAACAGTTTATTCGATTCTTTGTCCATCTGTGCGGCTCAGATTACGATGAACAGATTAGATTCTGACATTTTATATGACTCAGTCTCGCTAAGAATTTATGCATCCTGATCAAGTTACACGTGTTTTTTGCATGTCTCTGTGTATACATTTCTTCTTTCTTTCCCATAAATAATGTATAGTTTTCTTGGTTATATTTTAATAGAAAATTGGAAAGCTACTTTTATCGTTTACTTCATCTGTTCTTTTATTTATTTATTTTTTTCATTATTTATTTATTTGTATATTTGTTTGTTTGTTTCATTTTTTTCATTTATTTATTCTGTACTTCATATAAAATTTCTATGGATAAATATTAATATTAAAACTCATTTCTTATCAATATTTGGGTGCTTCAGTTCCAAAATTTAATTAAATAAAAAAGTACAATAAAAATAAATTAATAATGGAAATAAAATTAAATAAGTAAGTCAGTAATTAAGTAAATAAGATAGTAAGTAAGTAAAAATAACAACATAAAAAAAACATAAAAGAAAAACAGCAGATGTACACAGCTAAAATCAACGTATTATCAGACTGGCTATACATAGTGTATGATTCTGTGTATGTGTGAGTGTGTGTGTGGGGGGGCTGCCTCTGTGTGTGTGTGTGGCGGGTACCTCTGTGTGTGTGTCTGTGTGCATCTGTATTGTTTATTTCGTTCTCATATTTCTCTAACCTTTCGTTACATTAACTGTTTCACATGTGACAAATCACTGACTTATAAATTATCTACAACGAGCGTGAGAGATGCACTCTATGGCAAAACCTGAAACGTTCATATTTTTAATTTTCTTCCAATGGTTCTTTATGTATGTATGTATGTATGTATGTATGTATATATGTGTGTATGTAAAAAAGTATGCTGGATAATAACAGGAAAAAGAGGTAATAAATAAAGAAAGAAAATATAAATAAATAAATAAAATAAAATAAAATAAAATATAAGTATAAATAATAAGAAAACATGAAAGAAATAAACTAAATAAATTAATAAATAAATAAATTAAAAACAAATGATTTTAAAAAGATAATTAAATAGTATATTTATTGTGTGGTCACGCAGATCACTACTGGAGTTATTTCCCTTATACGACATTCAGAAAACTGTAGAAGACAGCTGCTTGCAGAAAGAGTAATAATAAATAAATAAATAAATAAATAAATATAAAAAGTGATGAAAATAAAAGCAAATGTTCATTCCCCTACTTTTCTGAGTACTAAACAGACCCTGAAGTCTTCATTGTGTAGTTTTCTAGTTCAACACGCGTGTGACGTCAGGTACAGTTTATTTAGAAATTCAAAGACTTAGCAATTCGTGCAAATATTTGTTTATGATGTAACCGTATTGACGTTTTCTCCTCGACAGTAGAGTATTTTTCATGAAAGTATAATCATATGTATGTTAAACATACAGAAATACAAGAAAGAGAAATTATATATTTTTTTCTGCCTATGAAACTACTTTTAAAACAAGAAATAAAATATTCAAATTTGGATGAGGATTTAGTTGTCATTATTATTTCAATAATGTTTTAATAATTTCCCTTTCTTTACTTTCATTTTTTTTTATTTACTCATTATGCGTTTGATTCAAGTCTTTAAATTTTATTTATTTATTTATGAACTTTTTATTTATTTCCTTTATCCTGCTAAACAAGGATTCCAGAATACAAGAGAAGTAACCTGCCTTTTTATCCAATGTTATTAATTTGATTACATCATTATATCGAAAAATTGGCATACTTTAATGTCTGGATTTATAGTATAATCCATATTATAGAATAATGTAGAGTATATAGGTTGTGTAATGTATCACTAGTAGTAGTAGTAGTAGCAGCAGGGTATTAGTTATAACAGTAGTGAGTATAAACGATTTGAACAATAAAATTAAAATGCAAAAGAAGCCTTTAAAACGAAACAATCAGCTGTTCAGGCCACGATTCACTGGTTCTCATGTGGTTTGTCGAAAATAGTTTCTACTTTTGTTGGAAACAAGACTTAATCACCAGTTTTCAACAAGTGTCTTTGACCCTGCATAAAACGGCAAAACTGTTTTCTGTACTGTACTTTTTAGAAGTACAGTGGTACCTTCACTTACGAGTGCCCCAACTTATGAGTTTTCCGACTTACGAGCAGTCCCTTGGTTGACTATGTGCTCTGAATTGCGAGCCAAAATCCTAGTTACGAGCGAACTTCAAATACGCCGCCGCTAGTTGGCGCAACGAACAACACAGCATACGGCCAGCATTCCGCGTCTATCTCCTTTACTTCATGTGGTTACTTCGCCGTGGAAGTATCTCTGTTGTGTTGTTTTCTGCAGTATTTTGACAAATTTGTTTCTTCTGACCATGGATCGTAAGAAAGTGAGTGCAAACGACAGTGCTGAGAAGAAGAAGCGGATGATGTCCACTGAATTAAAGCATCAAATCATATGTTTGTAGTCGACTTGGCTAGGCGGTACGAGCGTAGTACTTCTAAGATATGTATCATACTGAAGCAGGATGAGTCTATAAAGGCTGTAACTCCAGCCAAAGGCGTTAAAATATTTTGTTTGATTTCCAAGATAAATACACTTTACAAAACCAATGTATTTCTTTACATTCTCTTTTATTATTTTATTATTTTATTAAATAAAACAAAATACAGACTAACCTTTCAGATAATATCCACTTTCAAATAATAAATTCAGTTCCACCTTTAAAAATGAAATCTGGCCTGACAGTATAATCTTAGCAGGAGAAATAAACCTGAACACTTGAGCCAAGTTGTTTATTCCCTGATGGGCTTGGGAGAGGAGTTTGGGAACAATAGTTAACACGCAAGGCAAGCAACGTGTGTTAGTACAGTGTAAGCTGAATGAAACAATCACCACAATGACAAGTTACCAGCCTATTGTTTGGCATAACCTGGCTAGGGATAAAATAAAACTTTAGTTACACAATAAGCTGACAGGAGGCAAGCTGTAAATAAAACCTTACATTAATGACCAAGCCTGCTAAAAAGCAAATATCTGCAAATAAAACATTAAATACAAATCCTAACTAAAACAAATACCACATACTTCCACATACTTCCCCATCTTAAGAAATGGCGTCCTCGTCATTCAGCTGTTTCGTGAATTATAGAAATTATCGCACTCGCAACACTATCACTGATATGATGAAATACACCACTGTTAGCTAATTGCCGAATTAAATCTGATTTTTGTTGCGAAGTGGGACAAATATTCTGAGACATAATATAATTACCCGATTCCATCCACTGTGGCTTCTTTCCCCGTCTCGTTGAACGACGTGGTAGAGGCTGTGGTGGAGGTTGTGGCGAAGGTCGAGGCCGAGGTGGAGATATTGGTAAATGAGGTGAAGAAGATGAAACCGGAGAAGATGAAGGCAAATCTCCTTCATCCAGAGATAACATGTCTTGATTCTCACTAGAATCAGTTTCTGTGCTTTCAGCCTCTGGGGCATTAAGCATGTGTTCGTCAACACCAGAACCTTCACCCTCTGTCTCAACAAGATGCTGATCGTCATTAGCAACCTGCGAGGCAGACGTAATCTCTCCAACAGTAACTTCAGGGATGGATATAAGACCATCATCTGCTGTGGAAAATATCATATCAAGATCCTCTATCTCAGACTGTGTTTCCTCCAAATCTTGTTTCTCTGGTGTAGGATTTGAATGAAGCAGTTTCCTCCTGGGTTTCGGCTTAGGCTTTTCTTCCTTATCAGGAAGAAGGGACCCTATTGGAAGAAGATGCTTTCGATGTAAGGTCCTTGTCCTTCCCTCACCATCTTCCCTCTGTACAACGAACACCGGGATATCCTTGTTCGGCTGTGAAAGGATGAGGTATGGAAATTCTTCCCATCGATCTGCAAGTTTATGCTTACCCTCGAAAGCCAATGTGTTGACTAAGACACGATCACCTTCCTCTAAGGTTGCGCCCCTAACATTCAGGTCATAGCCAGTCGTTTGTCGCTGTTGAGCTAACTTTATTGCTTTTGATGCCAATTCACAGGAATGTTTAATTTTTTCCTTTAAAGATTTGACATATGTCAGCAGTGAGTCATTACCCCTGTTCAAATCAATTCCAAAGGCAAGATCAATGGGCAATCGGGACTCTCGTCCGAACATTAAGAAGAACGGTGAATATCCAGTCGAATCATGCCTGATGCAGTTATAGGCATGAACTAGAGGTCCAACATATGTTTTCCAGTCCTTCTTTTGATCAGGATTAAGAGTCCCAGGCATATCAAGTAATGTACGATTAAATCTCTCGCACATGCCATTACCCATTGGATGGTATGGGGTAGTTCTTGATTTGTCCATTCCCAAAATTATGCAAAGTTCTTTCATCAAACGACTTTCAAAGTTCGCCCCCTGATCACTATGTATTCGTAGTGGAATACCATAGTGTATCACAAAGTTGTTGTAGAAGGCCTCTGCTGTAGTCTTTGCTGTCATATTTCTAGTAGGTATAGCTTGCGCGTACCTGGTGAAATGATCAGTGATTATTAAAATATGTTGATAACCTCCCTTTGAGGTTTCCAAAGTAAGAAAGTCCATACAAATTAACTCCAGGGGTTGAGTGGTGGTGATATTAATAAGCGGAGCACGAGCATTAGCTAATGGTTTCCGCCGTACACACCGGTTACAGTTTTTAATCCATTCCTCAACATCAGCTGCCATGCCTGGCCAATAAAATCTGTCACGAAGAAGTGATAAAGTCCTGTCACGACCAGGATGCCCAACATCATTGTGTAAACCATGGAGAACATCATGAACATATTTAGATGGTAAAACAAGTTGATATCGAATCTGACCATCGATCTTCACCTGGCGATGCAAAATACCTCTCACTAAAACAAAACTATCAAAAGCTCTGAAATAGGCATTATTCACTGGGGTAGAAGGAAAATCTTGTCGACGAGGTTTCTTCTTCCTTCGTACAAGCTCCATCCATGGATACAAGATTGTATCAGCAGCTTGGGCTTTCCTCCAGTCTCTGCCAGACATTTCACTGATGTTCTGTCCATCATCCAGAACAGAATCGACCACTTCTGCAGAAGTGCTTAATGCTTCTACAAACGGTTGAGCATTCAAAACACCACACACAGCTCTAACTGTGTCTGCCGATATTTCGGTATGTTCTGATGAACCAGGTAGTCTGGATAAAGAATCAGCATCAGCGTTGTTTAACCCAGATCGGTAAAAGATGTTAAAATCGTATGACCCGTGGCATCCAACTTTGCCGATGTGAGTACATATGTTAGCGGGTTGTTATCGGTCAGCACCGTAAACTTGTTTCCATACAGATATTCATGATATTTCTCACTTATAGCCCATTTTAAAGCAAGAAATTCTAACCGATGAGCTGAATAATTGGCTTCAGACTTACTGAGACTTCTACTGGCATAGCTAATGACATGCTTCATCCCGTCATTTTCTTGATAAAGCACAGCACCAAGACCATGTGAACTTGCATCAATGTGCAATTCAAACGATTTACTGTAATCAGGATACCCAAGAATGGGAGGCGAAGATAAGATTTCTTTCAGTTGCTGAAAAGCTACCTCTTGACTGGGCCCCCATGTCCAAGGTTTGCGGAGTTCGTTCTTCTTGGATTGTGGCCTGGTGTGAGGCATTAAGGATGTCAAAGGTCTAGCTACCTTTGCAAAATCCTTAACAAATTTTCTATAATAGCCAGCGAACCCCAAAAATTGCCTAACCTCATTAGGGTTAGTTGGCTTTGGCCAATTGATAATCTTCTCAACTTTATCAGGATCGGCTTCTATCCCAGCCTTAGAAATTACATGTCCAAGAACATTTATTTTGTTTTTGAAAAAGGAACACTTCTCTGCTGTTAACTTCAAACCTGATTCTCGAACTCGCTGAAATACTTGGGACAAGCGATCAAGATGTTCATCATACGTTTTGGAAAATATTAAAATATCATTCAAATAAATCAAACATGACTTGAGATGAAGTCCCTCAAAGGTATCATTCATCAACCGTTGATATGTTGCTGGACTGTTGCATAACCCAAAGGGCATACGATTGTATTCGTAAAATCCTAAGGGTCCAACAGTAAATGCAGTTCTTTCCTTGTGGGTTTCTTCAATTTCAACCTGGTGGTATCCACTCTTCATGTCTAAAGTTGAAAAATATTTTGCACCCGTCAAAGCATCAAACATCTCCTCAATTCTTGGAAGAGAGTAAGAATCTTTAACGGTTTTCGAATTCAGCTGTCTATAATCTACACACATCCTGAGTTTACCATTTTTCTTGCGAGCTAATACCACGTTTGAAGACCAAGGAGAATGAGAATGTCTAATGATGCCACCGGCCAAAAACTGTTGTAAATGATCCTTGACCTCCTGGTACATTGCGGGTGGTATACGTCTATGTCGCTGCTTAAAGGGCGTTTCATCGTCTAACTCAATTCGATGGTGTACCGCTGTGGTATGACCTACATCTAGATCACCTGTTGAGAAAATATCTGAAAAAGAAGAAATGACCTGTTTTCCCTGTTCTAATTCTTCAGGTACTAAACAACAATCTCCAAAATTCAACATATCTAAAACAGAAAAATCTTTTGAAGTTGTTGTCTCTTTCATCTCAGGAATATCTTCAATTTCAACAGCTTGTATTTCACAAATAATGGCACGTGAGGGAACGGATATTGCACGAGTTGTCACATTGGAAATGTGAATGTCTAACTCAAACAATTTCTTTTTATTGTCATACATGTAGCTGAATAAACTTGGAGCGATGTCATCCGGAATAACGGAACCCTTGGTTGGTGCAGTCATAGCCCAAGTACATCTATAGGGAAGAGGTTTATCAACAACACCACGCAGCGTGATTTCACTGTTGGCAGGAATCACCACTCTTTTGCATTCTGCACTCTTCACCTTACCAAGAATAAAATGGTTTCTCTCCAATTCTTTTTGCTGTAATGTTAAACATCTAAAAGACAGATACCAAGGGGTATGAAGATTAGCTTTTTGTAGAAATCTGTTACCATATGTTTTCTTGCACTGATTCATAAAATGAGAGAGAACGTTAGTACCAAGAAGTAATGGGACAGAAGAATTGTACTTACTATTTGGTACAACTAACAAAATGCTAAGCAAAGGAGAGGAAATACTGCCTGTCTCTTGCAGTTCAACTTCAATATACCCATGATACGGTAAAAGCTTACCATCGGCACATTCAACGTTTAAAATAGTATCAAGAGATTTGAGAGGTGTATCAGAAAAATGCTTGTTATAAAAACCTTCAGAAATTGTTGAAACTGTAGAACCAGTATCTAACAGAGCTTTAGTAGAAATACCATTGACAAGTATAGAACTTTCATTTGGATCACCAACCATTTCTGTTATTTGCTGGTTTTGAAAAATGGGCTTGACTCCATGTGTACCTATGGGTTGCCCTTCGCCATAGGCGGTCTCCAGTTTAAAGGTTTACCTGTCTGGTGGGGTAATTTAACCCTACATCCCTTCTTTATGTGCCCTGGCTGACCACAACGATCAATTCTTTTCTTTCTCTGTTGCAATTCTTCTTCTACTTGTCTTATAACTTTAATAAAATCTTCAAAAGTGTCATCCTTTTCAAACTTGTGTCCTGATAAATCTTTTAGTTCAGGTCGAAGCCCTGTCCAAAACATATTACGTAACATTGCTTCAGTTTCATATTGATTCACTTTCCCTGCAGCAACAGTCTTGCACAAAATATCTTCAAGCCGGCATGCCCAGTCAGATACACTTTCATCGTCACTTTGTTTAGCTGTGTAAAAGGTAGCCATAATAGCATGACCCACTTTTACTTCTCCAAAAACACTATCAAGTTTCTCTATTAGTCTTTCAATAGGCGCATCTTTATCTATATGCATTGCAACGCGAGCAGCTTTACCGCGAAGCGAACGCCTAATAGCTTCAGACAGGACAGATGTACCATGGGTATTAGTCAAACATTCCAATTCATGTTTCCATTGATCAAAATCAACATCACCTTTCCCGTCACCTGAGAAGAAAGGAAGCCGAGGTTGCTGTGTTAAAGTCAGTGACGAAGGCAGAGTAGGCTGTAAAGGTGAATATTTGGCAGCTCCTTCAT
Organism: Chrysomallon squamiferum; assembly: GCA_012295275.1. Taxonomy (NCBI): domain Eukaryota; kingdom Metazoa; phylum Mollusca; class Gastropoda; order Neomphalida; family Peltospiridae; genus Chrysomallon; species Chrysomallon squamiferum. The sequence goes on from CM022666.1 coordinate 14,645,055, forward strand.
CTTCCTTTTTGACAGCTCCTTTAGTAAACTGAGTCATCCAGCTAACCAAATCTTCTGGAGTATCAGCCTTAGGTTGGACATGTAACTGTCTAAATGACGAAATTAACTGCACCTCTTCTGCACTTAATTCCGCTATTTCAGGATCAGACATGGTTGAAGGTAAGTATATACTGTAATACTATCTGTCTTGTGTATTTCATTGATGTTCAGGAATATTGCAGAAATAAGTCACAAATCCATTCCTCAACATCAGCTGCCATGCCTGGCCAATAAAATCTGTCACGAAGAAGTGATAAAGTCCTGTCACGACCAGGATGCCCAACATGTAGCAGTATCAGATTTTTTTACTTTTCCAGAACACAGGAAGTAGAACGTAACAGCTACGGGTGGGTTCAGACAATTTATTCGATGTCACACAAAAATGAAGACAAGGAAAAACACCCTACGAGAACAATAAAACAACAATAAATATCACATCATAGAGTACATATAGCATCAAGTTATAGAATAATTTATGTATATATATAACATTTATATCACAATTTAAGCAAATGTATATCTATAATACTATTCATCTCATCATAAAATAATGTAAATTGAATTATCTTGCTTTAAATCCTGAGTATTTAATGCCAAACTATAAAAGCATTTGATAACATAAAGCAAATACATGTAATAAATACACTTGATTAACATGACAAATACAACTAGTCATATACCACAGTTATACATGACAAACTGATATTTGACAAACATAATACATAAAAACTCATACCAGGTAGATGACACCTGGGTGTAAGAAACTGGATTCTCCAGCACACTGAACGAGAACAGGACAATCTACAAATCAAATACAAGACATATAAAAGAAACTACCGACAATTACACAATTAACACATCACATATCGCCAACCACGATGCACCAAAACATGTACACACACACATAAAAAATACACATACAAAATACATATACACAATTGACATTTCATTCAGATTGTATGTTTTCTTTAAGCCAGCTATCTTGAACAAATGTTTATTCAATGTAATTTAATCCATATATCCAATATAAATAATAATTACTTTAAATATTCATAAAGTAATTAAACAAGTACTTTCTAATGGTGTTAAATAACAATGCATGTATACAAAACATACACATATTAAATAAAACAAAATACAGACTAACCTTTCAGATAATATCCACTTTCAAATAATAAATTCAGTTCCACCTTTAAAAATGAAATCTGGCCTGACAGTATAATCTTAGCAGGAGAAATAAACCTGAACACTTGAGCCAAGTTGTTTATTCCCTGATGGGCTTGGGAGAGGAGTTTGGGAACAATAGTTAACACGCAAGGCAAGTAACGTGTGTTAGTACAGTGTAAGCTGAATGAAACAATCACCACAATGACAAGTTACCAGCCTATTGTTTGGCATAACCTGGCTAGGGATAAAATAAAACTTTAGTTACACAATAAGCTGACAGGAGGCAAGCTGTAAATAAAACCTTACATTAATGACCAAGCCTGCTAAAAAGCAAATATCTGCAAATAAAACATTAAATACAAATCCTAACTAAAACAAATACCACATACTTCCACATAAGTTATAATACAGTGCTTCTACTAATTCAGGAAGATGCTAAAATACAGTAACCTATGAAATTTAATGATGTTGTTAAAAAATGTTATTTCTTTTAGTAATTTTTAGAAATCTATGAAACGTTTTTTATTTTATTTATACATATATATATATATTATTTTATTTTATTTTCCTCACATAAAGGAAAGTGGAGCTGAAAGGCCAAATATATGAAAGTTGGATACAGAGGAAGACAAAAAGTCAAGCCATTTCTTCATGCTATTCTTTGAAACGCCTGGGACAAGTATTTTGACACCTGCACCTACTACAAGTTTATTGGAATCTGAAGATATATCGCGTACAAATGCGTCACAGGCTAAAGAGGAATAAAGTCAGATAAATCTGTGTATGAGATTCAGAGTGAAGGTGCCAGAGAGGATGTTGACGTGACAGTAGGGGAAGACGATGGAGCTGGCGATGTTGATGCTGAATGTATTCTCAAAAATGTACCTGAGAAGACTGAACGTAAACACACGGAACCTAGTGAAGTGGATGGTAGGTGTCAAAGAGCCTCGAACTGCCATACCAGAAGTAATTAAACACCATGACATTCGACTTCTGAAGTTCGACAAGAATACCAGAAAAACAGTTCTGTATGACGCATTAAGAACAGAAATTATCAAGATGGAATCAAACTATTTCCAGAAAAGTGAGGGTTATTTTCTACGAACAAACAATCGCTGAGTGAACAAAACTTGGTTCAACAGAAAACTGGGGAATGGTTACAGTGAGGAAGTGACTCGCTCTGGGCTGGTCTATTTCCCTTCTAAAAACTCAGCATGTTGCATCTGTTATCTTCTGTATTCAAGGTCAGACGATCAATTCTCATTGGAGCAAGAAAGTGGATTCAACAGTGCAATTCACCTGAAACGTTTACTGTTCATGAAAATGAAGAGCTTCACCCAGTGGAAAGAAATGGAAAGAACGTTAATTTAGAACAGAATGAATGACTTGGAACTTCAATCACAAAGAAGGAAAAGCATAAGTGGCGTGATTGTTTAACAAGAATCCTTCACTGCATAACTCTCCTTGCAACTCAGAAACTGGCTTTGCGAGGACACGGAGAGCCACTTCAGCAAGATAAAGATCTTGGCTCCAATGTGGAAAGAAGATTGGCTTAATGAAACTACTGGCTATTTCTGACCCTGTCATGAAAGAACACTTGACCTATGTGAAAGGTCATACTGAATCAATGTCTTATCTTTCACCAGGAGCCCCTATGGAATTCATCCATCTGATGGCATCCAGTGTTTCCTAAGAAGCATTCGTAGAGCCAAGTACTCTTGTGTCATGTTCGACTCGACTCCTGCTCAAGCACGCCGTGATCAGATGTCAGACGTAGTGAGTTACGTGCAAGTTGATTTCAGAGGAAACAGCTCTTCCTTATATTGACCAGATATGCCAGAAGGATGCTCAGAGCTTGGTTGACGACACCTTGAAACAGATAGAGAAAAACGAAGTGGAGCTACAAGATTGTCGGTCACAGTGGTATCACAAAGCTGTTGTGATGGCTGGGCACATACGTGGTGTTAGCAGGATCCAATGATGGTCACATTTTCTGGAAACATCCAACCTCTGTATGTGTTGTTCTCTCGTTCAACACAGAGTTTGGAAAAACTATGCCAATGGTTGTTAAATCAGAGTCAGAAACCAAGTGAAGTGCGAGGACAGAAGCAGTAAACTGCGTCAGTAAAGTACCTTATGGGGATACTGTGAGTCCTGCAGGATACGACAGGCAATGAAAATCAGATAAGTGAAAGAAGAAAAGATGCAAGTTAGCTGTATAACCTCTTATTGAGTTACGATTTTCTAACTTTGCTAGGATTTTGGGACAAAATACTTATTTTCACTGACCGAGTTCAAAAGAGGCTGCAGGATCCTAACACGAAGTTTCATGATCCTTTTGATGATAGAAGAGAAGTGTGGGTCAGTGAGTGACTCGAAGAACGGAATTTTGATGTAGAAAGAAGTCGGAGACGAAAGCTACGAATGGCTGGTGAGAACTCAAGAGATGCTGGGATAACAACTAAGGAGGTAATTGAAAGAGTCATGAAGGTAACACTCAACCGTCTTCACCGAAAAATGGATGAACGGTTCACTCGTTTGTATGACACAGATATCAAGTTTGCGTTCCTTCTCGATGACGAGGCACTGAGTTACAGTATCGACACCAATGAGCTAAAGAAGAAGCGTGGAGGTTTATGTCAACTGTACAGCTCTGATATTGATGGACATCAGCTACATGAAAAAATACTGGATTGCTGAATGCTGCTGTCAAGTTGTACCAACATGAAGATAACAAGACCTGAAGAACCTCTCAAATTCATTATACAGTGTCTTTCCTAATCTTCGCAGATTTTTCAGATAATGCTAACCATAGCAATTTCCATTGCCAGCTGCGAGACATCATTTAGCAAGATGAAACACTTTTGTGAGCTTCTATGGGTCAAGACAGACTCTATGACAACAACAATAATAACAACAAGTTTAACGACAACAATAATAATAACAATGATTTCAATAACAACTAAAACAACAATACTAACAATATCACTACTGCTAGTAGTCATAGTAGAAATAATAATATAACAATATTTTATCTGTCGGAAGACGTATATAAAAAGTATCTTTTTTCTAATAGTAGACTTTACAGTAAAGACAACGACTTTCGTTTCTTACAGTACTAAACACAATATAACAGAAATCAGAGTAAGTCTACAAAACTGCATTAAGGAGACGCTAATAACAAAGTAAAATCATCATGATCATCACATTAACAACTGCTACAACTACAACAACAACCACAGTAATAATATAAGAACAAAAAAGTGATCTTACCTAAGTAAAAATTCAGTGTTGTTTTAAGATAAAGTTGACAGTTATTTTCTTTTAATCTTCAACTCAGACTTGGTCCAGTTGCGAGTCCTTCGTCTTTTTTATATCAGTCCTGCAGAAATAGTCCCACACTGCAGAATCCTCAAATCTCCTTATATGGCTTGATTTAACCACTGCGGTAATATTACTACGCCGTGGCACGACTGTCTTTTAAAGAGCGTCGTAACAACCTTTTGGAGAGAGGGGGCCAGACAGTTATGTAGTGTTTTGCGGGAGGACCAAGATATCAAATATATCAGACACACACACACACATAAAAACACATATAAACACACACACACCGATATATATCTCTCTGTCAGTTCTGTCTTCAATACTGAGCACCAAAAAGGGATTCTAGGAGGTCTGGAGGTTTAAAGAAAAAACAACGAAGTTAATGTAACAACTGATGTCCAAGTGTTCAGGTGGCGGTCCGGACTAAAATCTCTCGCGGGTCGGATGTGGCCCGCGGACCAAAGTCTTCCGACCCTTTTTTATCATATACCTCCCTTGCTATAAAGACGTGTCTTTACCTGTGTTTGTATATAACCAATGATCACTGCTTATTTGGATTGTGAAACTTGAGTGAGTCACTTCTACACAGAGCCGCATTATAAAATTTCAAGTCGAGTATACTGTTGTTGGTTTTACTCAGCACATTAGTTTATTTTCTCTTTTTTTTTTTCCTTATTCTTTCCTACTTTTCATATTTATGTTTATTCATTCAGTTTAATTTTTTTTATTTATTTATTTTTATTTATTTATTTATTTATATATTTGCTTTTACATCTCATTTAAAATTTCAAAGTTTTAATTTTAAAATACTAAAAATATTAGCTGTGTGCTCGTGACTTCCGCCACAAAGAAACAATAAATTAACTTTTTAATTAATTAATGTATACATATAAATGAATCCATAAATAGGTACATTTATAGAAATATACAAATAAATAGATAAATAAATACATATATAAACACACAAACAGACACTAATATTAAATAATTTAATATGTTGATTTCTCCTTATCTGATTATTAAACAGACACTGAAGTCTTGATTGTTTTGTTCTTAAGTTTAACATGCATGGGTCAAACGAATATTTGTTTATGATGTAACCATGGCGATGATCTTTTCTCTTGACTTTGATGAAGTATAGTCATACATCGATTAACCACGAAGAAACATAAATTATAACGTTTCTTTCAATAAAACGAGATTTATATAGGTCAAACAACATGTAAAACTAAATTTTAAAATTTGTTTGCACTATTATTCTAAGAAAAATGTTTCAAAACTTATCTGTCGGACACACATGCACTTACACAAACATCCACATATACTTGTTTGTTTTCTTTGTCATGTTAAAGATTAGTTATATTGTGGTTTAACTGTATTTTAAAATAAACAATCACATTAAAATTAACAACGAGTATATCTCTTCAAAATTAATACGGTATTTTAATATATCAATTTCGTTAAACATGTGACATTATTGTTCAGACGTTACTTAATTTGTAGCATTAAAAATAATAAAATTATGAAAGAACTGAACACCTCAGATGAGATGTCTACACAAACTGTTTCATGTCTTACGTATTGTCAAATATGTCAGCTTTAAAACAGATCAACGCAATGAACTGGTTTCAATGAAATTAAAAGGAAAACGAATTTCTGTTGGCTGAGTAGAAAATATTTATCATTTTTTAAACGTTAAATAGAAAATATAAAAGGCGTGAATCTTACAGTATATCTATAGTTTGTATTACTTGTTTCTGTACAGATAATTTGTGTCATACAACAGATTTTAAACGACTGTTGTCTATATTATGTGGTCGTATATTCAGTTTACAAATACATTTATTCTGTTTGGCTGTGTCAAATCATTCACTGATACCGCGGGAATAATAGCGTCAAGACGAACGTATTTGATGTAGCACAAGATGAAAAACAAAATAAAAATTAAGTGAGCGAAAGAAAAAATAACAAATTAATTTTGATTAAATATGAGCTAAACTTCGGCTGTTTCTTGAACTAACTTAGGAAAGAAAAATTTAATTTACGAAATAATTCTATTTTAACAATTAACTTTGAAAAAAAAATAAATGAATGAAGAAAGTAAAAAGAAAGAAAGAAAGAAAGAAAGAAATAAAATGAAAAAAAAAAAAATGTATTGACCGTGATAACCAGATAACAGTTTCGTATATTCTTTAATTAATTTATTAAATCACTACTGACAATAATATTCAGTGCTTTTTGATTAAATCTAAATATAAACGATGTATTAATAACAAATATGTACTGATATCTTAATATGATAAATGTTAGGTGTAATGTTTTCTTATACCTCTATTTGACACAAGTAGATCTGTATACACCCACATCAAGACAGCTTGATAGATGCATGTAAAGACAGACAAACAAACAGAAAGGTAGATCTGTCTATACAAACAGAAAGATTATCCATTCTTATGTTGAATTTGTTGAATTTGCCTTAACAATATAAAACTATTGGTTGTTTTGTTTCTTTTTTTTTTGTTTGTTTGTTTGATTGTCTGTTTGTTTGTTTGTTTGTTTGTTTGTTTGTTTTGTTTTGTTTTGTTTTGATTGTTTGGGTAGTTGGTTAGCTAGTTGGTATTTTTGTATTACTGATGTGTATTATTGTGGGTTAACAGTGTTTTCAAACAAATAACTAATTCATGTTGAGAATTTGTATATCTCTTCAAAATTGATATAATATTTTAATTTCACCAAATTCATTTCTCTTTATTTTTTTCTTTCATATATTTTTGATTTGTTACAGTGTTTGTGTTTGTGCAAGTCACTGGTACAGGGGTCAAGTTACTGGGTGTACGACTCAAGCAAACAGGCGACATGCAATGAACTCCAACCCCTCTGAATGTAACGTCGTTTTGCCGATGTATATCATGCTGCTATTGCCTGTCTATGTATGTATCTATGAATGTATATATGTATGTGTATTTTTATTATATACTTCCCCTGGTATTAAAATGTGATTACCTGTATTTGAGTAATTTTAACATCATTGATTTAACCTTTTGTTGGTTTTGTAAACTTAACGATTGTCAAATACGAGTGACTGAATAGTAAAGAGTGCAACTTTTTATAACAACATTTTCTTCAGTTTTTGATAAACTAATTCCGTTCTGAAAAAGCTAATTCATATTTCAAATAGTTTTACTTCGTGTACATATGAATGTACATTTAAAAACAAAATTTATCAGAGTCGGTTTTCTAATACAAGATTTCTATTACTGTATTTCTGTTTGATTAGTTAGTTATTTGCATTATTTCTAAATGTTAAGTTGAACTTGATTGTGAAGCAGTTTGAGAGATTGAAACCACATGTATGTCTACATACAATTACTTAGCACATTTTAAACAGATTATTCGGCTCCTTGTCTACCTACGCGGCATGTATTCTGATGAACTGATTAGATTCAGAAATTTTATACACCTTAGTCTCTTTAAGAATTGCACGTTTTGTTGTTAGCGACGATACAAATAACAGCTTCTTACAGTGAATGTCTTTGAACGTCCTACATCATTATTACACTGTAAGCTGGGAAAATCTGCTACTCGGGTTACTCGGGTATTTACAAGGTGAAGTGTATTTGTGATTTTACAAGTCATAGGTCAATGGGTCAATCCACCTGCATGGTCCATCTGAAGACCTAAAGTTTATTTTTCCTACGATTTTTCTTCTTTATCCACTAAAAACTTTCCGTTAAAGTAAATTTTCTTTCATGTGCTAGATAATAAATATCAAATTGGCTGTCCCAAATCTCCTGATACGATTTCTATTAACCACTGTGGTAACATTACTAACTCTTTTGGTCTTTTGTTCTTTTTTTAAAATTATTTCTAAGGTTTCTTTCTGATTTTTCTTGACTAAAGCAGCAAATTCTATTACATATTTTCTACCAGTTGTATTTTCTTCCATATTTTCAGGCATGTTCTAATAAATATTATATATCCTTATTTGATAAATATTTTACATGTTAATTTTGTATAACAAGATTTCTTAACGTGTAACCCGATAAATAACACTTAGTATGTAAAAAGATGTTACAAAATAATACAGTTATTACAATTCTCTTGGTGGGCTTTCCTCGCGAAACAGAAGCGCGTGACACATGATCGCAACACGTGACAAAACAGATTGTTCTTCAGTTTTAAAACTAAACTAAAACTTGTATGTTAAGGTGGGCGTTTGTCGCATCATGTGACAGAAATACTAATCAGCAGGTGCATAGGTCAAGTTCTGTTATCAGAAGTCCATATCAGTGTTTACACAAATTTTGTTTCAAACTCCAGCTGAACGTCTGTTGTAAAATTTAATTTTGAAAAATACAAGGTTGACGATGACACGTAGATTTTAAAATATTTGAAAAAGTAGAAATCTGTGACATCTCTCGTTCACTGGTATTTGCCGTATTCAATTTTATATACATGTATCTCAATAAGCATGATACTTAAAAGATAAAAATACTGTAAAATTAAAATTCATTTAAGTATCTTCTCCAATGGATTAACTAAACCCTACTAATAATACAAAATTATTATTAATAATAACAATAATAATGTTAATAATAACGGCAGTAATAAGAAATAAAGAAATATACAGACAGTCTGATCGTGGTACTGATTTGATTAACAGAAACAATAAACATTAACATGCTTAAACGCAAATACAAACATACTGGCATTATCTAAACATCTTTGAATAACTCATTAACTAATTTACACCTGCATGCACAAGAATATGCGTGTATTTATGAACATGTATGCATGTGTGTATGTGTCTCTCTCTCTCTCTCTCTCTCTCTCTCTCTCTCTCTCTCTCTCTCTCTCTCTGTATATATATATATATATATATATATATATATATATATATATATATATTAAACACATATAAATACATATATACACGTACCCTATATACATACATACATACATACATACATACATACATATATATATATGTACGCACCCATAAATAGAAATACATATGCATACATACATATATACGTACACACACACAGATGTACGCAGAAACGACGAAAGACAGAAAGAACGGCGTGCTTCGTGGGAAGCGATGATTACTCTCAGTTACTGAGCAACTCTTTTAATCTTGTCTTCGTGGCGGAAATGAAACATCGTCCGCCATTGGAGTGCGGGGGAATAGGTGAAGTAATTTCGAGTGACACCAGCGCATCTGAAGAGTTTGTGACGTCGTGACTGGACTTTGTCCTCCTGTTCCAGTGCGTTCCCGAATGTTGTCTATGTGCAGAGTCTAATCAGACGTACACAAGACAGAGAATATTCAAATACTAAAATACATGCACACATACGAACTATTTCTTTTCGTATTGGCAAGTTTTTAAATTATTCTTTTTTTTTTTTTTTTTTTTTTATTCGACGTAAAACTTGTTACACGTGGAATGGTAATAGAGAAGATAATTAAAGAAAGCAAGACACGCAAATATACAGAGAGACAGACTGATATTGTCTAGTTGCAGAGTCTATTCAGACGTGCACAAGACAGAGAATGTTCAAGTCCTAAAATGCGTAAATACAGATACACGTACAGCCATACAAGAGATATGCAGGAGCTCAAATACGGGTTTGTTGACAATATACAAATATAACCAGCCGTGAGAAACAGCTGGTGTCAAGACAAATGAATATTAACTATGTAGCCTGCAATATTTAATAAAGTCATTACAATCGGCTTCCAGGACGAGATTTTCAGTTTTATTACTGTAGTATTGCCTCTTATTTACGGTTTATAAAGACTGGTTTTGTAATAAGTATTGTCCATGTTAGTAATTTTCTATGTTAATATGCCTGTCATTTAACAGCAGAATGAAGAATCTTCTCAGAATCTGCATCTTGATTTACTGACAAACTATAAACAAAACCAACATCACAAAGTGTAAAAACATTGAACTAGTAATACTAATATTGTATATTGTTATCGCTTTTGTTGTATTTGTTGTTCTCGTATCATATTTAAGATATTTCAGGTAAAATACATTTATATTATAATTTCATTCGTAGATTAAATATTTGACTGAGATGCAAACTGTACGTTACTTACGTTACTTACAGACGCACGTAAGAATGGAAAGAATTCGTAAGACGGGCGAACTCATATACAACTGGTAAAACTGTATTCTATTTGTAGAGATTCATAATCGTTTATTGATAATCAGAGAATTTATGAATAAGAAATTATTTATAGAACATTTTTTCGGATTAAGAATTATTAATATACTGCATTTTGTCATATTTTGTTAGAAACAGGCAGCTGTCTGTAATTGTTTGAAAAGTGTTTATCTGCGGTACTACAAGTAAAAGTTGAGTTAAAATATTTCACTCTACCAAGTTATTATTTTTAATTTTGTATCAGCTATCATCACTCATAACAAGTATAACAATGAAATATGTGAAACATTTGAAAGCAGCCATTTTAGGCCACTGCACTGGTGTTGTGACGTCATCACGTACAAGACAATAATGCGAGGTGGACTGAAAATGTATCTGTATTAAAATAAATTAAAAACAAATAAATAAAACTAAGAAATGTTACAAATGCAGAACAGATTTTCTTATCTGTACTTTTTTGTTCTCATACTTTGCAATTAAGATTGGACACAACCACAAATGCCGCATAACTTTGATGTAAACATAATATATTTAGACTTTCTCTTTCTATCACAACAGTACTCTTTGACTGCAGAGTCCTCAACACGTTTTGCAGAAAACTGTCAGTAACATCTACTTCTCATATACTGACGACAAGTGAGAGGAAACCGTATGTTTATATCCATCGGCTTCTTTTATTTTTTTCATATATATATATATATATATATATATATCCATGAAAAAAAAAAACATCAAAACATTCGTAATAATACAGCCACGGGATTCTGGTTAGAACTGGAATTAGCTGAATAAGAAGACAGTAGAGGTTTGATCCTGTGTTCTTCAACACCTCACGTCAGTGTTTCATCGACAGGAAAATACAAGTTTCAATAATCAGTGCTGGAACACTCTCTATAACGGGAAACGGACCACAGAATATAATGTTTTATTGTTTATTCATGCTTATGGGAAAATTCATTCACTTATTCATGCAACAGAAAAAAACTCCACTAAAAATGAAAAAAAAAAAAATCAGAACGTTGTTGTAATTATTACTAACTTTGAAAACCAATTTGAAACGATTTGTTAATATCCTGGATAATGTGTGTGTGTGTGTGTGTATTGTCATTAACAGTAGTAGTATAAAGAGTAAATTCCGTTATACGTATGTTTCTACATACATAGATCTGCTTACGTATGATGATGATAATGATAATGGAAACTTGAGGATGGTAATAATATTGACAATTATTTTGATAATGATGATAATGGTAATAATGATGATTAGGGTAATAATAATAATAATAATAATAATAATAATAATAATAATAATAATAATAATAATAAATAATTGGTTATATACAGATAAGTAAACACCAGTACTTACAGAGGCTAACAAAAAGCTAACAAAGACTGGGTGCAAAGCAGCTTGCAGAATCATGTAACGGACAGAACTTCTACGACTGTGTGTAACTGACAGCTATACACATTACTAACGAAACTAGCAGCTAGTGATATTATTTATTTATTTATTTATTTATTTATTTAGTTGTATATTTGTTTATTTATTTATTTATTTATTTATTTATTTATTTATTTATTTTTTATTATTATTATTTATTTTTTGTTTTTTTTTAATCCACAATCTCTGGGGTGTTTGCTATAAATGCGCGAATCAGTTATTTCATAGAGCTTGGAATCAGTGGAAATATTTCATTTCGAACAGAAATATGAACGTAATTCAAATGAATATTTTAAAGGAACAATAACTCTGCCTTTACTTAGATTATAACCCGGTTGTTACGCGCTATGAATTCTGGAAGATTTCACGATAACTTCCCCTTCGTGTATTAATTGGTGATTTCCTATTCCAGAACTATTTCATCAAACCATAATTTGCGAAGGATCTAGTATGACAAGGTTATAATTAAGATAACGTATAAACAATGGATTATCGATTAACTCATGTTGTTAATACCAATCTTTTAATTATTTTATTATTTATATGATTCTTGGCTGTGTATATATATATATATATATATATATATATATATATATATGTATGCGTCACATATTTATAACTGCCACATATATAATGAAATATATTATAAGCACCATAAATATGTAACACATGTCAATAACTGTACGTTAAAAACGAAAGCGAGCAAGCACAAAACCTCACTCGTAAGTGAAGCATAGATGAGGCTATTCAGTATAGAAGCTTCTCTATGTTCATATGTATGTGTTTGTATGAATATAGGAAGGTGTGTATCTGTATGTATGTATATTTGAATGTATCTATGTATTTGTGTATGTATAGACACACAGACGAATATATGTTTGTACATGGTTCTCTATGTGAAGACAGAGTCTAATCTAACGTCCTTAATATAACAGAATATTCATTACTAAATACATACTCAGTAATACATACGTGAATACATACATAGACGAACATCTATATATATGCAAACAATACTCTAAAATTCATATACGTGTTTT
>CM022666.1:14658439-14693439 GCA_012295275.1 Chrysomallon squamiferum
CTTATTTTGTTATTTATTTATTTATTTACTTTTATTATTATTATTATAATTATTATTATTATTATTATTTTGTTTTAGTGTACATTTCTGTTTTCTTTCATGTAATTTTCTTTTATTTTAATTTTTATTTATTTATTTTTCATGCCTTTTTTTTTTTTTGTATTCCCTTTTTCCTTCCATACTTTTATTTGTCTTCTTTGCAATTTTTAAAAAAGTGTCTATTATGTAATTTAATATGGTCCTTTTAAATTTAATGAGAATGACTGTTTTCATTTCTTTTGTATTTCTTATTCCATCTATTTCATTATCTTGTTTCATTCTTTCATTCTTTCCTTTCTATATTTTATTACTTCTTTCTTTCTTCTTTCTCATATTTCTTTAAACTTGTGTTACATTAATTGTTTCAGATATGAAAAATAACTAATTTGAAAATTATCTATAATCATTGTGAAAGATACATTGTGTGGCAAAATCTGAAACATTGATATTTTAAATTTTCTTCCAATGGCTAATTTTGTTCTCTTATATATACATGTATATGTGTGTGTGTGTGTGTGTGTGTGTGTGTGTGTGTGAGAGACATGTTTTTCATCCTTAAAAAACTCCACTGACTTTATCCACAATTGTAATTAATTTTAAACTGCATTCCTGTTTCGATTAATTTCGTTCACGTCTATCTGAGTTTTTGTATTTTTACATCCGGATAGGAACGGTAGTATTTTCACTCACTCACACAGAATTACAGTTTTATTAATTGTAATAACTTTTCGAAGTATAATATGCTTTAATTTTATTTCACTACATTACCTGAGCGTTTTTGTTATTTATTGTAATTGTTTTTAACTTGCTGATTGTGTTTAGCGCACTTGTTGTAATACTACTTATAGCATTTATCTTTGTATTATCGTGGTTTACTAATTTCGTTTGAAAACCTTCAGATGGCACGTTTCAGTCATTGTCCTTTTATTTTAATTTTCATTATTAGGTGTGGTAACTGATAAAGTAAGTATATTTGTAATATAGTATATATTTATAATTTAATATTTAATATAATTATTATATGAAATATTTTTTCAGTCAGTTCCATTTTTATTAAAATTAGAACACTTAAGGTAGATGACAATGTAAGAATGTGTGTTTGTGTTGTTTAATATTAAAGTTGCAGTGCTATTTTATACTGAGTAGTGGAAAGAGTCTAAATACAGGTGAGTTTAAAAAAATTATATATGTATATATATATATCAGATAAATAAAATTAAATCAATTTTAAATAAATAGGAAGAGAACTGAATAATGATGATGATAAGTATTTTATTATTTTTAAATTGTGGGTTGACATCATTTTGCATCAGATTTTAAAACAACAGATATGTGAAGTAATTCCATCTGGTCATAAAAACCTTACCATCTGACCTACATTATTTACAGAGATTTATTTTTGAAACATTGAAAAAAGAGAAGAAAAAAGAGCAAAGAAAACAAAATCAGATTTCTAAAGTTCAAGTTTTTTGTAGAAACAGACTATCAATGCTTCTATGTGATTTAGGAACTGTGGATACCACAAGGATTCAGATCACTCATGATGCAGTTAAAAAAACAGATGTTTTCTTTATGGAAGAAATGGTTATAAATGGAGACTGCATCATTGAAGTTGAAACAGAAAAATGTTCACTCCATTACACACAGCTTGCAACTTTCATCTTTGCTAACTCATTTATTTCAAGTGTGTCCACTGGTTACTGTGGCATTGTGCTGACCATACAGTGACCACAGCAAGAGGCTGGACACCAGCTCATATAGCAGCTATCACAGGACAAGATGGATGCATCCAGGTAAGTTTTTATAATAAAATTTAAAAGAAATCAAATCTATATGTAACTTTATGTAATACAATATAATATGTCTTAATATTTTATATGAATGTTATATATGACATTTAAATAATGTTACGGAGAGGTACTTAAAATCTGCTTTACTCTAAATACCATACTTAGGACAACAGTGGTAAGTTAAAAATCTTTTATTCAACATAATTTACTGAAAATGTATCATAGATGACAAGACTTTATGTGTAAACTTTAATAATAATAATAATAATAATAATAATAATAATAATAATTAATTAGTTTGTTTGTTTGTTTGTTTGTTTGTTTCAGAATGTTAATGAAGTAGATAACAATGGCTGGACATCAGTTCACTGTGCTGCTTATCACAGGAGACTTGATGTTTACAGATGTTGTACAAATGGGGTGGACACCTTGATGAAGTTGACAACAATGGAAACACCCCAGGTATGCTAATTAAATCAAGCAGAATAATTAAATCAGGTATTGTAATTAAGTCAGGAGAATTAATTAAATGAAGTATATTAATTAAATCAGGTATGCTAATTAAACTAAGTTATATTAATTTAGCTAGATATGTCAGCTAAATCAGGTGTATCTGTGAAACCAGGTATGTTAATTAAATTAGGTATTTTAATTGTCAATCTTTTACTCATAGTTGGCAGTGACAATGATCATGTCTTTATTATCATAAACTGTAGGATGACAGTTCAGAGAAGAATGTGTTTGTTTGTTTGTTTATTGTCTTTATTAACTTATGATATCAGTAATTAATATTTCTATTTTTTACTGGTTTAATTAATTATGTCTTTATCTATATTATTATTTATTTATTTATTTACTTATTTATATATTTATTTATTTAAGACCTGGTTTTACCAGCTCATGTTGCTTCATACAACGGTGATTTGGATCATCTCAGAATGCTGGTAGAAAATGGAATGGTCAACATCAGTGAACGAGATGACAAAGGGTCAACACCTGCACACAAAGGTCAGATATTTATTTAATATCCAGATTTATCATTACAGGTATGCACACCTGTTTAATATACAGACTGATTATTATTATTAAAGGTACGTACAACTTTTTAATACGCAGATTTGTTATTGTTTCAGAAACTTACACCTATTTAATATACAGACTGATCATTATTATTACAGATATTTAGAGTATTTAGTATAGAGATCTGTTATTATTACTAGAGATATATAAAATAGCTGTTGGACATACTTAAACACTCATTCATACTATAGCAACTAAAACAGACACATAGTCACATAGTCTTCCTTGACTTCCATTTATTTTTTTTATTTTTTTGTTATGTTATGTTATGAGAAATGGGCTAAATTTTCATAGTGCAGTTTATGTCTCTATATTGTTAAATTATTATATCACTGTATTATACAGCTGCTATGGGAATTGAAGTTTAATATTTCAGATGTGACTTCCCAGACTTTTGTATTTCCTGAGCACTGTTTCCTTCTGTTAGTCTGTTAAATCATGTGTCAGGAGTGTGTGCAGGTCTCTCATTCTCTCTGTGTATGTTTGTTACGGTGTGTGTGTGTATCTATCTAGCTATCTATTGTTTCCTTGATATGACAGTTATTCATAACATTAGTTTTATCTACCAGATAAAACTAACATTACAAATAAGCTTATGTATCAGACATTTCATAAAATATATATTATTTGTTTTTTTTTTTTTTTTTAGAACAAGACAGAAAAGTGGTTGAAGATAATGACAGGACAGTTCAGTCACAAAGTAAAAGAAAAACAACAAAGTACTAAAGGTAAAATCAAATATTTAGAGTAACTTCCCCTTTCTTGAAATGTTAAAGTTGTTAAATTTATATTTGTTTTTGTGTAATTTTAGATTTTAAGCAGTAACAATAATAGCAATAATAATAAAAGTAATAATAATAATTAAATACAGTATTTTGTAGATTCTGAATTTTTGTTTTTTCTCTTCATATCTTCATAACTAATATCATAGTTTAAACCTTTACATCAGGATTATTTGAAATATCCACTTGTTTTTGAATAATTCTGTTGTTTATCAATAAAGATATATATATTTAAAGTTAAAAGAACTAAAGTTATGATGACTTTTCAAAATGCTGTCTTGTTCAATACTTTATTATTAATTCATAGCAGACAAACAAACCTTGTAAGTATGGAGAATATATTTACATTATTTCTTAGTTTTATCATAATTAGATATTTACTTAGAAAAACATTTCATGTCAGATTTAAAAGACAGCTAATCAACTTGAATGTGTGCTGGAGATTGTGAAACAAACTGATACACAACTCAGAGGGCATCTCCTGGAGAACACAAAACAAATGAAAGGCATTTAAGACAAAGAGAAGTCAGTTGAAAAAAACAACAACAAAAAACATATATTAATTTAATAAATAAATAATTAATAAAAATAATAATAATAATAATAATAATAAAACAGAAGAGAAACAAGGTAACAAATAAACCAGGCAATAATAAATAAGTAAATTTATAAGTAAATAAGTACAAAAAATAATAACTGTAAGTAAGTAAATGCATAAGTAAATAAGGTAGCAAACAAATTACTAAATAAATGAATGAATGAATAAATAAATAAATAAATGGTCATTCAAAAGAATAAAATTGTGAAGAGATAAAATGGCAGTGTTAATGTATTTATAAAAGTATTATTTTATTGTCAAACATCAATATTAGCTACCAAAAACAGAAAATGGATAACATAGATGTATAAATTATTTTACTTGATCATTTTACTCTCAGATCTACACTTTAAAAAAGACCTCGTTTGTTGAACTACTCCTTCCCAGTTAGGTCACTGAGTACAGCTGAGACTGACAAGATCAGTACACCTCAGTGTAATCATGGAGCTATCTCACATTCCAACCTCTGCTCCACACATAGTTACTTTGGTATGTTCCGTGCTTTCTTCATTTGCTGTTGATATATATAGAAATAAGTTAATGATTTAATAAGTAAGTGAGTAAGAAAATGAATGAATAAGTTAATACAGTAAATAAATATGTAAAAAATAAATAAAATAAATAAGTTGGTCAAGGAATAAGTGAATGAAGGAATAAATGAATGATTGGGTAACTGAATGAAAAAAGAGTGAGTGAGTGAGTAAATGAATTAATGAATGAATCTTTTTGGAATATATTTTATTTTTAAATAATTACTATAACTTGGACATTTCATTTTTAATTAACTATTGTTATAATCATTTGAAAGAAAGGAACAATCTGAAACAAGCTAAAGAAATAGTGAAACTAATGTACATAACAATCTATTTATTCATCGACTGACACACCCACCTATCTCTCTCAGTATTCTTTCTGTATAGCTATCTGTATCTTTCTTTCTACCTGTTTTTTTATTTGTATTATTATTATTATTCTGTCTTGGTGTCTCCAAGTATACCTCCCTCTCTGTGTGTCTGTGTGTCTAACTGTGTGTTTGTGTTTCTGCAGGTTAGTGATGATGAGTATCACACCAGGTCAGGTCTTGTGAGGAGAAGAGCAGGCTCAAGTAAACAGAAAAGTCAGGATGATGTCAGTCTTTTTGTCAGACAAAATTACTCATGTTTAAAAAAAACCTCACTCAGTTCGTGTCAGAATTATTTAGATCAACTGACACTTTGAACTCTTGACAATGACAATTTTTATACAGTCGATATCTTTGTATACACTCAATAATGAAGTATTTTGAGTTAAGTGGATTCTCAGTCTGAAATAAAATACCAGAAAGGTACTGTTATATCTGTTGTTGTTATTGTTTGTTTCTTCCTTAATATTAACAGCTAAAATATGTAATATAGTAGAATGAAATATAGATAGTATGTAATTTATACTTTTCTTTTAATTATAAAGTTTTTATTTCGTTTCGTTTTGTTAGCCAAGAAATTCATTTAGAATTTCAAATATTATTTCCAACATTCGTATATTACAAATCTGAACTAGAAAGGAAATAGAATAAATTTATATATTCTGCTTTAGTTTATTTCGCATTAAATGATTATTTATTTATTTATGTAATTATTTATTTATTTATTTATTTATTTTGTTGGTTTTCCTGTACATTTCTTTCCTTTTTCTTCCATTTATTTTCTTTTCTTTTATTTTGGTTGACATCCCATCATTCTTTCTATCTATTTTTATTTTCCAGTCTTCCTTGCATACTTTTCTTTTTCTTCCCTTCAAACAAAAAATATATTATATAATTAAATAAGGTCCATTCAAAATTAATTTTGAGTGACTGTTTTAATTTCATCTCTATTTCTTGTTTTATTTATTTCGTAATTCATAACTTTTTTCATTCCTTAATTCTTTCCTGTCTACACTTTTTATTACCTTAATTGTTTAAGATGTTGAAAAATAACTGACTTGTAAATTGTCAACAATGATTGTGAGAGATTCAGTGGCAAAACCTCAAGAGTTCATATTTTTATTTTGTTTAAATGATTATTTATTTATTTATTTATGTATATATGTGTGTGTATGTAAAAAAAAGAAGGCAGGATAATAACGGCTAAGACATCAAATAAATAAATAATAAATCAATCAATAAAATTAAAAATAAATAAATAAAATAAACACAACACAAACTAAATAATTAAATAATAAAGATGAAAAGAATAACTAGTCTGGATAATAAAATAAACATGTTACATAACACTGATATAATATTTATATATTTAATTTTTTTTTTTTTTTTTTAAATTTCAATAGAATTTTGTAAAAATAATTTAATGTAGTCAGAAAAAAAATAAGGAACAAAGACAAAAAAAAAAAAAAAAAAAAAAACAAAACAAAAAACAGAGCAATAAAAACAAAAAAATAAAAAAATAAACAAGGGGAAAATAAATGGAAAAAAAGAAGAAACAAAGAAACAGACGGTAAAAGTTAATAAACCAACTATATACATTATTATATAATTATAGCCACTAGACTAGTACCGGAGTTATTTCCCTTAGACCGAAAACAATGTACATATCGGATAAATATGTTGTATTTGTGCACAGCATCTGCATATTCTGTGACTTTGACAGTGTCATGTTCCAAACTTTCGAATACAAAATAAAAGGAACTGAATGATGCAAACTGGTCTACAACGTGCTCAAAGTCAGTTTTCTCAGTTTATTCTCATTTTCACACTGAGCAGAGGAAGACTACAGAGTCTGTCTTTACCCATAGAAGCCCATAAATCTGAAAGTATTAGTTTCATCTTGCTAAATGATGTCTCGCAGCTGGCAATAGAAACTGCTATGGTTAGCATTATATGAATAAAGCTGTAAAGATTAGGAAAGACACTGTATCTCCATAATGAACAATGAATTTGAGAGGTACTTCAGGTCTTGTTATCTTCATGTTGGAACAACGTGACGGCAGTATTCAGCCATCCAGTATTTTTTCATGTAGCTGATGTCCATCAATATCAGAGCTGTACAGTTGACATAAACCTCCACGCTTCTTCTTTAGGTCATTGGTGTCGATACTGTAACTCAGTGCCTCGTCATCGAGAAGGAACCCAAACTTGATATCTGTGTCATGCAAACGAATGAACCGTTCATCCATTTTTCGGTGAAGACGGTTGAGTGTTACCTTCATGACTCTTTCAATTACCTCCTTAGTTGTTATCCCAGCATCTCTTGAGTTCTCACCAGCCATTCGTAGCTTTCGTCTCCGACGTCTTTCTACATCAAAATTCCGTTCTTCGAGTCACTCACTGACCCACACTTTTCTTCTATCATCAAAATGATCATGAAACTTCGTTCTAGGATCCTGCAGCCTCTTTTGAACTCGGTCAGTGAAAATGAGTATTTTGTCCCAAAATCCTAGCAAAGTTAGAAAATCGTAACTCAATAAGAGGTTATACAGCTAACTTGCATCTTTTCTTCTTTCACTTATTGATTTTCATTGCCTGTCGTATCCTGCAGGACTCACAGTATCCCCATAAGGTACTTTGCTGACGCAGTTTACTGCTTCTGTCCTCGCACTTCACTTGGTTTCTGACTCTGATTTAACAACCATGGGCAGAGTTTTTCCAAACGCTGTGTTGAACAAGAGAAAAACACATACAGAGGTTGGATGTTTCCAGAAAACGTGACCACCATTGGATCCAGCTAACACCAAGTCTGAGAGCAGCCATCACAACAGCGTTGTGATACCACTGTGACCGATAATCTTGTAGCTCCACTTCGTCTTTCTCTAGCTGTTTGAAGTTGTCGTCAACCAAGCTCTCAGCATCCTTCTGGCATATCTGGTCAATATAAGGAAGAGCTGTTTAACACATACTACTTTCTTCTGAAATCAACTTCCACGTAACTCACTACGTCTGACATCTGATCACGGCGTGCTTGATCAGGAGTCGAGTCGAACATGACACCAGAGAACTTGGCTCTACGAACGGTTCTTAGAAAACACTGGATGCCATCAGGTGGATTAATTCGTTAGGGACTCCTGGTGAAAGATAAGACATTGATCCAGTATGACCTTTCACACAGGTCAAGTGTTCTTTCATGACAGGGTCAGAAATAGCCAGTAGTTTCATTAAGCCAATTTTCTTTCCACATTGGAGCCAAGATCTTTATCTTGCTGAAGTCCTCTCCGTGTCCTCGCAAAGCCAGGTTCTGAGTTGCAAGGAGATTTATGCAGTGAAGGATTCTTGTTAAACAATCACTCTACTTCTGGTTTTCGTTCTCTGTGATTGAAGTTCCAAGTCATTAATTCTGTTCTCATTAACGTTCTTTCCATTTCTTTCCACTGGGTGAAGCTCTTCGTTTTCGTGAACAGTACACCTTTCAGGTGAACTGCACTGATGAATCCACTTTCTTGCTCCTATGAGAATTGATCGTCTGACCTTGAATAGAGAAGATAACAGATGCAACAGGCTGAGTTTTTAGACGGGAATTAGACCAGCCCAGAGCTAGTCATTTCTTCACTGGAACCATTCCCCAGTTTTCTGTTGAACCAAGTTCTGTTCACTCAGCGATTGTTTGTTCGTAGAAAATAACCCTCACTTTTCTGGAAATAGTTTGATTCCATCTTGATAATTTCTGTTCGTAATGCATCATAAAGAATTGTTTTTCTGGTATTCTTGTCGAACTTCAGAAGTCGAATTTCATGCTGTTTAATAACTGCTGGCAGTTCGAGGCTCTTTGACACCCACCATCCACTTCACTAGGTTCCGCGTGTTTACGTTCAGTCTTCTCAGGTACATTTTTGAGAATACATTCAACATCAACATCGCCAGCTCCATCGTCTTCCCCTACTGTCACGTCAACATCCTCTCTGGCACCTTCACTCTTAATCTCATACACAGATTTATCTGACTTTATTCCTCTTTAGCTTGTGACACATTTGTACGCGATCTATCTTCAGATTCCAAGAAACTTGTAGTAGGTGCAGGTGTCAAAGTACTTGTCCCAGGTATTTCAAAGAATAGCATGAAGAACTGGCTTCACTTTTTGTCTTCCTCTGCATCCAACTTTCATATATTTGGCCTTTCAGCTCCACTTTCCTTTATGTGGGGAAAATAAAATAAAATAAAATAAAATAAAATAATATATATATACACACACACACACACATACATACACAATCTGGCCACCCTATTGCTTCTCACACACATACAAAAATACAGAATGACAGCTCATAATATGTTTGAAGAAAACTCTCTGATTTTTCAGAATCTGCTGAGTGGTGCCCCCTTCAAGTGGTGGCTCTCAGGGCAAGTGCAATACCTGCCATACCCTAGACACGCCCCTGACGGTGAGAGCTGGGCTATAAATAAACTAGCTCTTCGTAGGTTTCTAGAAAAATATGAATAAGACTTAGATATTACCTGTACTGAAATTAACATTTATTTGTTTAGTTTCACACTGGAATCAATTTTAAAGGCAGTGTATCAGAAACGATTTCAAGAATATTTAATTTCTATTAATATAAATAATATATTAATAATAATGTATTAGGTGAAATACTTGAGAAAGCTCAATGTAAAGATATCAAGTGTACACACATTATTACTATTACTGTTCTTGTTGTTTTTCTGTTGTTAGTGGTGATAACAGTAAAAGGACAGTGGTATTTTTAATGTATCTGTTTATTCCTTGTAGTCTGCTGTTGATTTGAACATGTATGCAATTTTAGATTGCCCATTTTTTGTAACGTGTTTTTAAATAACAAAAAATGTATTTATAAATGACAAACATTGTATAAAAAAAAATAATAAAAGAGAATGTAAAGAAATAAATTGGTTTTGTAAAGTGTATTTATCTTCGAAATATTTTAACGCCTTTGGCTGGAGTTACAGCGTTTATCGACTCATCCCGCTTCAGTATGGTACATATCTTAGAAGTACTACGTTCGTACCGCCTAGCCAAGTCGTCTACAAACATATGATTTGATGCTTTAATTCAATGGACATCATCCGCTTCTTCTTCTCAACACTGTCGTTTGCACTCACTTTCTTACGATCCATGGTCAGAAGAAACAAATTTGGCAAAATACTGCAGAAGACACGAAAACAACACAACAGAGATACTTCCACGGCGAAGTAACCACATGAAGTAAAGGAGTGAGACGCGGAATGCTGGCCGGATGCTGTGTTGTTCGTTGCGCCAACTAGCAGCGGCGTATTTGAAGTTCGCTCGTAACTAGGATTTTGGCTCGCAACTCAGAGCAAATAGTCGACCAAGCGTCTGCCCGTAAGTCGGAAAACTCATAAGTTGGGGCACTCGTAAGTGAAGGTACCACTGTACTTCTAAAAAATAGAGTACAAAAAACAGTTTTGCCGTTTTATGCAGGGTCAAAGACACTTGTTGAAAATTGGTGATTAAGTCTTGTTTGCAAGAAAAGTAGAAACTATTTTCGACAAACCACATGAGAACCAGTGAATCGTGGCCTGAACAGCTGATTGTTTCGTTTTAAAAGCATCTTTTGCATTTTAATTTTATTGTTCGAATGGTTTATAATCACTACTATTACAACCAATACCCTGCTGCTACAACTACTACTAGTGATACATTACACAACCTATATACTCTACATTATGCAATAATATGGATTATACTATAAATGCAGACATTAAAGTATGCCAGTTTTTCGATATAATGATGTAATCAAGTTAATAACATTGGATAAAAAGGCAGATTACTCCTCTTGTATTCTGTAATCCTTGTTTAGCAGGATAAAAGAAATAATAAAAAAAAAACAAAAAAAAACGTTAATAAATAAATAAATAAAATTTAAAGACTTGAATCAAACGCATAATGAGTAAATAAAAAAAAATGAAAGTAAAGAAAGAGAAATTATTAAAACATTATTGAAATAATAGTGACAACTAAATCCTCATCCAAATTTGAATATTTTATTTCTTGTTTTAAAAGTAGTTTCATAGGCAGAAACAAAATATATAATTTCTCTATTTCTGTATGTTTAACATACATATGATTATACTTTCATGAAAAATAATCTACTGTCGAGGAGAAAACGTCACTATGGATACATCATAAACAAATATTTGCACGAATTGCTAAATCTTTGAATCTCTAAATAAACTGTACATGACGTCACATGCGGGTTGAACTAGAGAACTACACAATGAACACTTCAGGGTCTGTTTAGTACTCAGAAAAGTCGGGGAATGAACATTTGCTTTTATTTTCATCACTTTTTATATTTATTTATTTACTATTTCTGCAAGCAGCTGTCTTCTACCGTTTTCTGAATGTGGTATAAGGGAAATAACCCCAGTAGTGATCTGCGTGATCACACTATAAATATACTACTTAATTTGTTTTTAAAATCATTTGTTTTTAATGAATTAATTAATTTAGTTAGTTTGTTCACTTCATTTCGTGTTTTCTTATTATTTATCCTGATATTTTATCTTAATAAGTTTTATTTTATTTTATTTATTTATTTATTTATTACCTGTTTTTCCTGTTATTATCATGCTTACTTTTTACATACATACATACATACATAAAGAACCATTGGAAGAAAATTAAAAATACGAACGTTTCAGGTTTTGCCATAGAGTACATCTCTCACACTCGTTGTAGATAATTATTAAGTCTGTTATTTGTCACATGTGAAACAGTTAATGTAATGAAAGGATAGAGAAACATGAGAACGAAATAAACAATACAGATGCACACAGGGACCCCTCCACACACACACTCACACACACTCACAGTCATACACTATGTATAGCCAGTCAGATAATACGTTGATTTTAGCTTTGTACATCTGCTGTTTTTGTTTTTATTTTTTTTATCATTTTTTTTTTTACTTACTTACTATCTTATTTACTTAATTACTGACTTACTTATTTACTTTTATGTCCATTATTAATTTATTTTTATTGTACTTTTTTATTTGATTAAATTTTGTAACTAAAGCACACAAATATTGATAAGAAATGAGTTTTAATATTAATATTTATCCAAAGAAATTTTATATGAAGTAATAAATAAATTAAAAAATGAAACAAACAAACATACAAATAAACAAATAAAGAAAAAAAACAGCAATAAAAGAAACAGATAAAGCAAACGATAAAAGTAGCTTTCCAACTTTCTATTAAAATATAACCAAGAAAACTGTACATTATTTATGGGAAAGAAAGAAGAAATGTATAC
The DNA here is from genome assembly GCA_012295275.1 of Chrysomallon squamiferum. Lineage (NCBI taxonomy): Eukaryota > Metazoa > Mollusca > Gastropoda > Neomphalida > Peltospiridae > Chrysomallon > Chrysomallon squamiferum. Next base: position 14,670,951 of record CM022666.1, read on the forward strand.
AAAGAGACATGTACAAAACACGTGTAACTTGATCAGGATGCACAAATTCTTAGCGAGACTGAGTCATATAAAATTTCAGAATCTAATATGTTCATCGTAATCTGAGCCTCACAGGTGGACAAAGAATCGAATAAACTGTTTAAAATGTGCTTAGTAATTGTATGTTGTATGTAGTTTCAGGCTCTGTCGTTACCTGTAAATGAAGTAATAACTTAGCATACTTATACAGTAAGAAGTATTACAATTAAACAGAAAGACAGATGAAATTAATAATTAAATGACCAAATAAAAGTAATAAAGTAATAGAAATCTTGTATTAGAATATTCTGGTTTTAAAAATAAGTATTTGAAATAAAACATGAATTAGATTTTTCAATACGGAACGAGTGAAAACTGAAGAAAATTGTGTTGTAAAAAGTCGCACTCTTTACTATTTCAGTTTCCTTGCTTCGTCAGAGATCGCGACTGTCACAGGCGTGCTTCACAGCGGCTTGTTCTGATTAGTTCGTTCATTTTTCTACTCACTCTCTCTCTCTCATTCCCTCACTCCCTCACTCACTGTTTCAGATTACAGTGATTCATTCATGTGTGACAATCCCAACAAGTTAACTCAGTAATGTGAAAAGTGGTCATTGCTTATATACAAAATCAGTTAATTGTGTATTTTTTATACCAGGAGAAGTATATGTAAACGGTACGTACTCAGACATACATACATATATATATATACACTTACATCCCTTCTCACACGTACATTGGCAATAGGACGGTGACAGGCGTTACGTTCAGAGAGGTTAGAGGTCACTCCAGTTCGCCTGATTGCTACAGACCTATCCCCAGAAACTCGATTCGTTACTTGCACAATCACAAATACATTTTTCTTTGTAAATACCGTGTAACCCAATTTTATTTATTTCTCATTAATAAAACTTGCGTTATAGTTTTTCTCTCATTCGACAGTTGTCCTTACACGGTAATATTCGCAGCAATTAAATCAAATTGAATTAAATTGCATTAGAGCTTCGCGACAATTTAAAAGAATGGAATCGAATAAATAAAAACTTTGAACAATATATGTAGTTTGAATAAAAGGTTGTTATAAAAAAAAAAAAAAAAATTAAAAAAAAAAAATAAAAATAAAACAACAACAAAAAAATCACGTCTCATCCGAGTCTCCTGTACTTTAGTTCATTTATAGTTTTATTTTTTTCTGTAACAGATTAAAAATATATGCAAGAAAAATATAATTGAAGAGAGATTTACATTCTTAATAGAAAGTATTTATTTATTTGTAAACACAGTTAAAAACATTTACAAAACTGTCTTTCTGTCACCAAAACTGTCTTTCCTCATTATATCTGTTTTTTGTCAGTCTGTCTTTTTTTCTAGAGCGACACCGAATCAACAAAAAGGGAAAAATAGAAGGATAGAAATGGAGAGAGAGAGAGAGAGAGAGAGAGAGAGAGAGAGAGAGAGAGAGAGAGAGAGAGTTTTAAAATAATCAGAAAAATGAACGAACGAATTGAAAAACTAAAATTCAGGTAAAGAAATCAAGAAATATAATTTAAAGAGTTTAAACAAAAGCTGAATTGATAAACAAAATTTAAAAAAAGAAAATGAAAATAAACTGAGAGGGAGAGAGAGTTTCAAACATTATTCTTGAAATAATAACGACAACAAAATGCTCATTCAAACTTGAATAGTTTAATTTATATTTTTTAATTTTTTTAAATAGTTTCTTCTCGACTTTGTTTGTGTATGTTTAACCTGTGTATGAACATCACTGTGGTTACATCATATTCGCATGAATTACTCATTTGAGGTGTCTTTGAATGTTTAAATAAACTGTACATGATGTCTCACGTGGATTAAACTAGTGAACCAAACAGTGAAGATTCCAGGGTCTGCTTAATCATCAGAAAAATAGGGGAATGAACATATATAACTGTGTATTTTAATTTTCTTTTTTATTAATAATATCATTTATTTATTTATTTTATTTCCATTATAATTTTTATTTATTTATTTATTTATTTATTTTCATTTAATTTCGGAAAATGGTTTTAGTAGCTACATAGAAATTTAAAATATTTTCTTTTTAAAAATTTCAAAACATCACTGACGGAGAAACAACAAGAAAAACAAAATAATATAACAGTGAAAGAAGACGATGTAAATAAAACGAATAATAAATAAAGCAACACCCCCAGCAACATCAACACCAATATACCCCACTTGATGCGGCCATGTTTAGAAGAAACAAACTTCAGTGTGCGATGGTTCACTCAAGTTTCACAGTCCAGGTAGGGAGTTTAAGTTTACAGACGTCCATAGCAAGTTAAATCAGTGATGTGGAAAGCGGTCATGTGGTTATATACAAACACAGGTAATCCCCTATTTTTATATCAGGACACGTCTATTGATAAAATAACTTTGTAATTTTGGATGAAAATAAAAAAGAAGAAAACTGCACATCGTTGATAGTAGAGAATGAAAAACATTAAAAATCGTATAAAAATTGTCGTCTTTATATATATATATAAAACAATAACAAACACAAAATAATAAAGATTTATTCTGTTGTGTCTTACATCCTGCACGTTTATGGAAAAAAAAAAAAAAAAAAACAACAACCCATAAATAAAAAATCAAAAAAATTAAAAAGTTCAAAAGATGTAGTAATATTACCATAGTAGTTGATAATATCCGTATCAAGAGATTTGGGACATCGAACATGATCTTTATTATCTAGCATATGAAACAAAATTTACTTTATTTGGGTTCCCATGCATGAACGGAAAATGTATTGTGGATAAAGAAGAAAGATCGTAGGAAAAGTAAACTTTACATCGTCAGTTGGACGATGGAAGTGAATCGACCCATTGACCTGCGACTTCATGTAACCCGAGTACCACATTATATCAGTTTGAAGTGTAATAGTAGAAATAAATAAGCTAACAAAGTTAGATATACTTCCAAGGTAATTGATTATTGTTTAGAGCGACCTGTCACATTTATTCCTCATAATTTAATAATCCAGTAGCAAAATAAATGAACGTCTCCATTTTATCCGAATGACGTATCATTTTGGTCTCGACAGAAGAAACTGTAGAACAAATTTGTACATCTTTGTCAATGTCGCAGTTAGTTACTGTAGATATATTTAAAAATGTACTGCCTAGTTGCTATACTTTATTAATAATTAAGACAGGAATAATAATAATAATAATAATAATAATAATAATAATAATAATAATAATAATAATAATGAGATTCAACAAGTAATTTATTCTGACGACGCGCTCTTTCATTCAATTATTTATTTATTTATTTATTTATTTATTTATTTATTGTCTATTTTCACCATGTAAAAACGAATAGAGGTGAAACACTTGTAACTGACTTTCATGGTGTAGGACGTTCAAAGTCATTCATTGTAAGCAGCTGTTATTTGTATCGTCGTAACAACAAAACTTGTAACATGATCAGGATGTGTAAATTCTTAACGAAACTAAGGTGTATAAAATTTCAGAATCTAATCTGTTCATCAGAATCTCAGCCGCGTAGGTAGAGAAAGAATAATCTGTTTCAAATGTGCTTAGTAATTGTATGAAGATATATATGTAATTTCAGGGTCTGTCACATTGTTTCACCATGTAGTAAAAATTTAACATACTCATATAATAAGAAGAAATACAAAAACATTTTAATTAATTAAATAAAAACGCAAAGAAATGAAATTAATTAAACTGCTTTATAAAAGTCATAAAGTGATAAAAATCTTGTGTTACAATATTCATTGTGATAAATCTGGTTTTAAATGTAGAGAGAGAAAAATTGTAAACCACAGCTAACAGAGATGCTATTTTTGTTTCTTTGTATTAATAAAGAAACACATTTTTTTTTTTTTATGTGTAAGACAGAAGCGACAATCTCGAAGTTTGTGTAACGTTGAATTTATTTGTGCACACTATTACTGTACTTAACAAGAAATAAGAATGACAAAAAATTTAAAACAACAAAAAAACAAATAAATAAAATACCAATAAAGCAATAAAAGTTGTGTAAATTATCACGTTTTATAACAAAATTCGTTATCAGAAACAATCACTTTTATAATTAAATTAGAAAACAGTTTTACTATTTTTTATTAAAATATCTTCTACATTTAGATTTAATCAAAATGCACGGAATAGTGTAGTCAGTATTGCCTTGAGAAATTAAATAAAGAAACAGGCAAAAGTTGTATTCAGTTATCAGGAGCAAGACGCTTTTAGTTTTCTTCTCTGAATTATATTTTTCTTTATGCAAGTTAAGTCAAGAAACAACCAAAGTTTCCGTCTATTATTAATTTTAATTTTATTTTTATCCTGTACTAAATCTAATAAATTCGTCTTTACACTGTCATTCCCACGGAATCAATTAATATGTTGAGAATACTTAATGCAATACATTTATCTTTAAATACACGACAACAACATAATAGAGTAAGTATTCATTTTAAAACTGACTGTTATATGATATAAATTATCTATGCAGAAACTTGTAATACAAACTATTGATCTTTTATATGATTTACGCATTATACGTTTCCTGTTTAACGTTTAGCAAATGATGTACGTTTTCTTCTCAGCCATCAGAAATTACTTTTCGTGTTTGTAGCATTGAAATCAGATATTTAGCAATAGGTAAGTCATGAAATCCAGTTTGTGGAGGTAGCTGCTATGTACGGCTGTTATAATCAGTACGTCCACACAATAATACCTTATCTGAGGTCTTCATTTGTTTTATAATTTCATTATTTTTGCTGCAACAAATTAAATAATACGTGAAAGAGAAAATATAATGTTGAACAAATTCGATGTATTAAAATACAACAACATTATACCCGCTGGAAACTTTCAGATCCGACCCTGACTAGAAGAAATAAATAACTGAAGAATGTGATGACTCACTCAAGTCTCACAACGTAAATAAGAGTTTGAGTTTACACAGAGTAAAAAGCTAAATCAGTGATGTGGAAAGTGGACATCGGTTATATGAAACCAGCGGTTCTCGCGCGTTTTCTATGCCGGGGAGGTAAAGGACAATTAGTACCTTTCAAAATTTCCATTAAAATATAACCAAAGAAAACTGTTCATTATTTATAATCAAGAAGAAAAAAGCTACGAACACTGGGATATTAAAAAAAAAAAAAAAAAAAAAATGTCTTTAAACTTTATTAAAAAATTACTCTATTGTCTTAACAAGGTTGTTAGATACGACCCTCTTTAAAAGAAAGAGGTCACGAGGCGTAGTGATATTACCGCAGTGGTTAATATTAACCGTATAAGGAGATTTTGAATACCTGCAGTTGTGGGACTATTTTCGCAGTGTTATTATAACATGAAGGAGGACGGCAAACTATGAAGATTTTTTTCCTTTTAACCATTAGCAGCAAGGTGCGTAGAGAAATAACAGAAGTAATAATCATCAACTTTATTGACGGTAGCAAGTTTAAAGATATAAGTAACTGTTAACATCACAAACTGTGTTTGTAAATAGGAACAGATACAAATATATAACGACGTTAGTATCTCATATCATTACAAACAGTGGTTTAAAGCAAATAATTTTTGTTTTTTAAATTCTGGTGTGACGAGGTAAATAACTATTACCAAGGAAACCTTGTTTAATAACTAATACAGTTACAAATTGTATGTAGGATGATATAAACACTTTAATAAGGACTAAAGTTACAAAGTGTGTTTGTAACAGCAAGAAGATTTAAAAGAAAACTTGATTATATCACAGGTATTGTCTCTTTAATTTTGATTTATAAAATTAGCCGTATAATTCATTCGTTATTACTACATCGGTAGTACTAATAGCAGTAGTTGTTACAATCGTGGTGGTAGTAGTAGTAATGGTAATGGTGGTGGATGTAGTGGTAGCGATGATGATGATGATGATGATGATGATGATAATAATGTAAATTCAGTAGTGTATTGCGGTACATGGATCAATTTTCATTTTGCATTAGCACAGTGATATCAAGATTTGTTGGAGGATGGTAAACTAAATGAACAGATTTTATTTTGGAAGTTTACTGTTTCTTTAAGATAGGTTTAAAATAACTGTTATCATCACAGCCTCTGGCAGAGCTCCTACCCAGAGTTCACTAGGAAGATGTAAAGTTATGTTGTACAAACAAGAATGGCTTTGACAAACCAGTCTGCTGAATATATATTTTGTAATAAAATAATTACTTTTTTTCTGTGAGAAAAATACTAACAATAAGAATCCATCTCATTTCAGATTAAGCCTGAAACAGCTTGACCTAAAATTTCATAGCACAAGAAAGTTTGAACAAGAAACAATGTCTGAAAGGAATACTGACTCAAAGTGAAATTAATAGACGCGTCTGAACTATGCAACAAATTTGATCTTCAGTGAATACACACTACTGAAACAAGTTGAAAAATTCGGCAATGGCGGAAGCGGTTGCCATTCCTTTGCTCGAAATAAAAGACGAGTTCGTGATTTGTGAAGTGTGTTTAGAATATTTTGACGAGGCCGGTAGAATGGCTCATCTTTTGCCTTGTAACCACACCTTTTGTTATCAGTGTCTGGAAGCTCTTTGGCAGAAATCAACAGAAGGCGTAAAATGTCCGTTCTGTCGGAAACTGTGGCCTGTTGAAAACAGCATTGAGACAACCTTTCCTAAGAATAAAACTGTTTGTACCCTTGTTGAGTACATTGCACTAAAAAACAGTCCAGAGAAAGTAATATGCAAGAAATGTCCCAACAGATCTGTGGCAACTCTGCACTGTCTCGACTGTTCTCAGCCGATGTGCGAGTTTTGCTCTGAATTCCATAAAAACTTTACAGTTTCACAACATCACAAGACTGTTCCAATATCAAAACTGTCAGAGAGCGACTTTTTCCAGCACCAAGATATTTGCGAGCAACACAACAATATAAAAAAAGATATTTTCTGCAAAACTTGTTCATTAGCTGTCTGTTCGTCCTGCGTTCTTGTAGGACATTTGAATCACACGCTGTCTAACACTAAAGATGTTTACGATGAACATAAAGAACGAATCAAAACTGCCTTGAGTGATTTACTTGAATCAAGAAAACATTGCACAGCATACAGAAAGAAACTAAGTGAAGAAAAGAACACACTTGATAAAATACAGCACGATCTTGTATATGAGATTGATGAAATGCACAAGACAATAGTAGACAAGATAAGTGTCGTCACAACACAGATGAAGGAAGACGTAGTGTCCAATGTAAGAAAACAAAAATCTGACAGAGATGAACAGCTGGAAGTTGTGGAAAAGACAGAAAAGTTAAACGATGAACATTTTCTTTATTGTCAAAAAGTATTACAATTTGCGACAGAGATTGAACTTATCGAGACGTCAGGAATGCTCGAAAACAAAACAAAATCTTTGTCGCTTTCACTGCCTGAACTGCAAATAGAGAATATTGATGTAGATTTCAAGCTTTTAAAACGTGTTGAAAGAAGCTTAGACAAATCAGCAGTCTTGTGTAACGTCTCGCAGTTCCGTCCTTACATTGAGTTGTCTGACGTTGGAACGGGACAAGTCTCCGACGTTCTCAAGTACACACTGTTGTTAGAAGAACATGATGATGAAAATATAAAAATAGATGCCGTTATCGAACCGCCTGGAGGAAACGAGCCAGCTGTAAAACAAACGTTGACTTCTGTTTCTGCTATTACTGGAAGTTTCCAGTTCAAACCCGAGGTGACAGGTGCGCACAAAATCTCACTCACTGTGAACGGAGAAAAGTTACAAGAGGAACAGTTTGTGTTTCACAGCAGAGAAAACGGTGAGTTAGAAATAAATTCTTTATTGTTTAAACATCTTGAAAATAACGTAAATATGAGGCAATCAGATTCTTGGTTCGAAGAATTTTTATTAATGTATGTATGTATAATTTCTATCCTATAATGGCGTCACGGGATCAGTTGATAAAACAAATTGCTTCAATTAATTTTATTTATTGGTTTATATTTTGTTATTCAGAAAATGTTAGTCGCTAGTAAGAACATGTTTTTAAGTAATCTAATACTTGTTTGCAAATAAAACTAATTTTATTATTCATTTAACTACTTGCCACTATCAATACGGCCGTCAAAATCGCGTAACTATACAAGATGCATTATCATGGCATATTTTGTGTATAAAACAATCTCGAGGTACATTCATAGTTTTACACTGATTACAACGTTAATTTGAAAATATACAGCAGTTAAATAATGAAAAGGTAAGTTATTATTATGGTTACTACGGTAGATTTTATTTCTACGTAAGTTGACCTACTTATAACATCGAGTCGCGTGTCTTGTCTGGTTCGAGCACATTTTGAGAAGCGAACATCGAGGCGGTATTTTTCATTGTTAACAGGTTCACAAATTTTGAATGAATTTATAGATTTTGTATAGATAAGTAGATAACGTGTTTTCAGTTTAATTAGGTAGTTAATATTTTAATAGTTCTGTCATTCAGTAATTTTATTTTTCACACTTCTGTTCCTAATTTGTAAAGTAATAAAAAGTTCTACTACTAATTTTTCATTTTGTAAAGATTCTACTAGTATTACTTCTGATTTTATAATAATAATAATAATAATAATAATAATAATAATATTTACAGAATCACCTGAAACAAGAAAACTTCTGTGTTTAAAACCTGAACCTGTCAGTCACAGAGGAATCTACAGAGAAGTTTCATGTAAGTAACAATTTTTATTTATTTACTTCTAAATATAATAATGATGATAAAAATACATGATGATAATACTGATAAAGACAAGAATAATAATAACAATAAATAATCTTTAAAAAATATTTAATTATCAGTTGTGTATATTGAAAGAGAACAACATTATAATAAAATTTAAATATTAGAAACAAATTATTTTAATAAAACATTTTATTTATTTACTTTCATTTTCTAAGTGTAAAAACACAAGTTTTAAAATTGTATTTGATTGTTAACAATTGTATAAAGTGACAGTGCAGTTTGTAAAAGTGAAATATTTAACAACATATTTTATTTTCACAGTGACACAAATGAAGTTTTCAGAAAAAACACTAAACTGGGAGAAATGTTGTATTAATGAAAACAAGGAATTAGTTAACAAAAGATCTGTAGAAGAAAACCAAAATGAAGACAGGATGAAAGTTCTGAGAGGAGTAACAGGAGACATTAGTTTTACAGAAAAGAAATGTTACATTTGGGAAAGTAAAATAACCTGTCACATTTTAGAAAGTGCAAAACTGAATTACAGAGCAGCTCAGATTGGAGTCTGTGAGGAGGGACATTGTGATGAGGAAATTGTAATATCTAGAAATAAACATGCTTGGTGTGTTAGTTTTATCAGCTGTAAAAAACACAACAAAATGTGTTTTCTTGTTTATTCCTGTGGTGAGTACAAGTGTGATGTTCCAGTGTGTGACTATAAAACAAACACACTAGTCCACACATCACTTACACTAGTACTAGACACACAAAGTAAAACTCTGCACATAATAAACACAGACACTAACACACTTGTACACACACTGACTGATGTTGATGTGTCACAACCGTTGATACCTGTGTTTGCTGTTTACAGTCCTCATCTTTTTGATGTGAAAGTGAAAATTTTACCTGATTTATCAAAGAATTCCACTTTGCTGAAACTGATCTCTTCTTTAATCTGCCCATAAAGTAAAATTATTTAACAAAACAGTAATTACTTTTAAAAACAAACAACAAAAGTAAATTTGTAAAGTGAATAACTGTCTGTCTGTCTGTTATTGTTTATCTCTGTACTATATTTAAATAAACTAAATATAAATATTCTCAGTGACAAACACAGGCTATCAGTGTCATCCACACATATTTATACACACAGACACACAGACATGCAGATGTACACATGTACGCACACATGGACTATTACACTTACTATCTAAATTATTTGTAAAAGTAATAAATTTGTAAATTTTCAGTTTTAAATCTCATTAGAAATATTTGTCAGTCTACAGTGTCTCTCTACACCTCCACTCCATGTTGACTATCTAGTCTACTTTGTTAATGAGTTAACTCTTTATGTGCTGTGTACCTGTGTTTTTGTGAAGAGTAAATTAACTGTTTGAACACATTACACTGGATTACAATACACGTGTAACAGGTAAATGTTTCACTTTATATTTCTGATTTAAACTGAAATGAAGTTTTTATTTTATGCACTTAAACTGTGATTTCATTTAAATAATGAGTGAAAGGAGACTAGAATTTATACAGTTGTTATTATAATGAATTAGAGTTATTGGTGAATATCATATTTCATACTATTTTAATGAGTTTATCATGTTATGTATTATAATGTTATCTGGCAGTATTATTGAAATTTATATTAATCATGGATAAATGTTGTTGAGAAGAGTTTTTGTTTATTTAATTTTATATGAAAATTATTGAATGGTTTAAACAAATAATAATAAATGTGATATTTTAAAACTGATTTCTGTTTTACTGCTAAATGATATAATGTTTACATAGATCATGATTGCTGTGTTATTTTTTATTCATTCCTTGTTTGTTTCCTTCATTAGTTTTATATTTACTATTATTATTAACTTTTTATTTAATTTATTTATTTCTTCCATTTTAAGTTCTTCACCCTTTCCAGTTTTCAGTCAATCACTGGATTTTGTTGTTTCTTTACTTTTGTTTTTTCTGTTTTCTTCTTCTCTTTTCATTTCTTTGTTTCATGTTTATTTACAAAAAGGGGACTTCAAAGCTGATCTGAATTGCAGTTGAATTATAAATGTTTATCCAAAATGATATTTGTTTATTTATTTATTTACTTATTTCTCTCTATCTGCCATACTTCCATCTATCTGTTTCCTTTCTTGATATCATATATTCAATATTCCTTGTTTTGTTACTTATTTATTAATTTACTTTTATTATTATTATTATTATTATTATTATTATTTTGTTTTCTCCACATTTCATTCTTTTTTCTTTCATATATTTTTATTTTATTTTATTTTTTATTTGTTTTTCGTGACTTTTTCCTCTTTTAATTATTATATGAAATATTTTTTCAAGCGGTTGCATCTTTATTAAAATTAGAACACTTAAGGTAGATGAAAATGTTAGAATGTGTGTTTGTGTTCTTTAATATTAAAGTTGAAGTGCTTTTTAAATTGAGTAGTGGAAAGAGTTTAAATACAGGTGAGTTTAAAAAAATTATATATGTATATATATAATATCAGATAAATCAAATTAAATGAAGTTTAAATAATAGGAACAAAACTGAATAATGATGAAATAATAATGAATAAATATTTTATTAGTTTTAAATTGTGGGTTGACATCATTTTGCATCAGATTTTAAAACAACAGATATGTGAAGTAATTCCATCTGATCATAAAAAGCTTACCTTCTGACCTACCTTATTTACAGAGATTTATTTTTCTAACATTGAAAAATAGAAAAAAAAGACAAAGAAAACAAAATCAGATTTTTAATGTTCAAGTTTTGTTATAGAAACAGAATATCAATGCTTCTATGTGATTTAGGAACTGTGGATACCACAAGGATTCATATCACTAATGATGCTGTTAAAAATGAGGTGTTTGTCTTATCATGTTTGCTTTAAAATGGAGCCAGCATCAGTGAAATTGAAGACAGAAAACAGTTTTCTTCCATTGCATACAGCCTGCAACTTTCATCTTTGCTAACTCATTTATTTCATGTGTGTCCACTGGTTACTATGGCATTGTGCTGACCCTACAGTGACCACACAAAGAGGTTGGACAGCAGCTCATATAGCGGCCATCAGAGGACAAGATGGATGTATGCAGGTAAGTTTTTATAATAAAACTTTAAAAGAAATCAAATCTATACATGTAACTTTATAAAATACAAAAAAAAAAAAAAAAAAAAAAAAAAAAAAAATAAAACAACTAGATTGGATTATGTAGGTAAACTTTTAGAATAAAATAATCAAAACAAGATGGGTGTTTGCATTTGTCTTAATATTTTATATGAATGTTATATGACATTTAAATAATGTCACAGAGAGGTACTTAAAATCTGCTTTACTCTAAATACCATACTTAGGACAGCAGTGGTAAGTTAAAAATCTTTTATTCAACATAATTTACTGAAATAATATAGATGAAAAAACATTATTTACAAACTTTAATAATAATAATAATAATAATAATAATAATATTTTAGTTATTTATTTATTTATTTATTTCAGAATGTTAATGAAGTAGATAACAATGGCTGGACATCAGTTCACTGTGCTGCTTATCACAGGTGACTTGATGTTTACAGATGTTGTACAAATGGGGTGGGCATCTTGATGAACAATGGAAATACCTCAGTTATGATAATTAAATCAAGCAGAATAATTAAATCAGGTATGCTAATTAAACTAAGTTATATTAATTTAGCTAGATATGTCAGCTAAATCAGGTGTATCTGTGAAACCAGGTTTGTTAATTAAATTAGGTATTTTAATTGTCAATCTTGTACTCATATCTGGCAATGACAATGACCATGTCTTTATTATCATACACTGTACGATTACAGTTCAGAGAAGAATGTGTTTCTTTGTTTATTTATTGTCTTTATTAACTTATGATATCAATAAATAATATGTTTATTTTTTACTGATTTAATTAATTATGTTTTTATCTATATTATCATTTACTTATTTACTTATTTATTTACTTATTTATTTATTTATTTATTTATTTATTTAAGACCTGGCTTTCCCAGCTCATGTTGCTTCATACAATGGTGATTTGGATCATCTCAGAATGCTGGTAGAAAATGGAGTGGTCAACATCAGTAAACAAGATGACAAAGGGTCAACACCTGCACACAGAGGTCAGATATTTATTTAATATACAGATTTATCATTACTAATTACACGTATGTACACCTGTTTAATATTCAGACTGATTACTATTATTAAAGGTACATACAGCTTTTTAATATAGAGATTTGTTATTATTACAGTTTAAGATACATATTGATCATTATTATTACGCATATTTAGAGTATATAATATAGAAATTGGTTATTATTAATAGAGATATATAAAATAGCTGTTGCACATACTTAGACACTCATTCATACTATAGCAACTGAAACACACACATACTCACATATGGTTTGTTTATCTTTTTGAACAGTTTGAAATTAATAAGATTTTTCATGACTTCATTTCAGTGTTTTAGAGATCATTTGTTATTTTATATATGTATATTGTTTTTTTGTTATGAGGAATGGGCTGAATTTTAATAGTTAAGCATATGTCGCTACATTCTTAAATTACTATATTACAGTACTATACAGCTGCTATGGGAATTCAAGTTTAATATATGAGTTGTGACTTCCCAGACTATTTTATTTCCTCCTGTTAGTCTGTGTGTTTCTGTGTGTGTGTGTATCTATCTATCTATCTATCTATTTATCTATCTATCTATCTATCTCTATTATTGTTTATGGATTTGAGGTGCTTTCACAATGTAGTGACTTTTAATATGTCAGTTATTTGTTAGTTTTATCTGGTAGATTTTCATCAAATAAGTTATTTTATTTTATTTTTAGAACAAGCCACAGAAGCAGCTGAAGAGGATGACAGGACAGTTCAGTCACAAAGTAAAACAACAACAAAGTGTTAAAGGTAAAATTTAACATTTAGAGTAATTTCCCTTTTCTTGAAATGTTAAAATTACTAAATTTATATTTGTTTTTCTGCAATTTTAGATTTTTAGCAGTAGCACATTTACAACCCTCCCTCTCTGTCTGTGTGTCTGTGTGTCTAACTGTGTGTTTGTATTTCTGCAGGTTAGTGATGATGAGTATCACGCCAGGTCAGGTCTTGTGAGGAGAAGAGCAGGCTCAAGTAAAAAGAAAAGTCAGGATGATGTCAGTCTTTTTGTCAGAGGAAATTACTCACCTGTGAGAAAACCCTCAGTCAGGTCATTTTAGAGTTGTTTAGATCAACTGACACTTTGGACTCTTATCAATGACAATTTTTATACTGTTGATATCTTTGTATACACACAGAAATGAAGTATTTTGAGTTAAGTGGATTCTCAGTGTGAAATAAAATACCAGAAAGGTACTGTTATATCTGTTGTTGTTTTGTTGTTTGTTTCTTCCTGAATATTAACAGCTAAAATATGTAATATAGATACAATTTATATAAAAGGATGAAATATAGATAGTATGTAATTTACACTTTTCTGTTTTACATACTGTAAGTTTATTTTCAATTATAAAGATTGTATTCCTTTCGTTTTGTTAGCCAAAATTCATTTAGAATTTTAAATACTATTTGCAACATTTGTAGATTACAAAGCTGAACTAGAAAGGAAATAGTATAAATTTATGTATAAAATGATTATTTATTTATTCATTTATTTATTTTGTTGGTTTCCTGTACATTTCTTTCTGTTTTCTTTTTTTAAATTTATTTTTATTTTAATTTATTTTGTTTGATTTCCCATCATTCATTCTTTCTGTTTTTATTTTCTAATTTTCCTTGCATACTTTTCTTTTTCTTCACTTCAATCAATCAAAAAACCAGTATTATATAATTAAATCCGGTCAATTCAAAATTAATTTCATCAGTGTTTTCATTTCTTTTCTATTTCTTAATGAAATTTTTATTTATTTCATAATTCATAACTTTTTTCATTCCTTAATTCTTTCCTTTCTACACGTTGTATTAATTAAATGTTTAAGATGTTGAAAAATAACTGACTTGTGAAAAGGTCTACACTGATTGTGAGAGATTCAGTGTGTGGCAAAATCTGAAGAATTCATATTCTTAATTTTGTTTGAATGGTTATTTAATTATTTATGTATATATGTGTTTGTTCATGTAAAAAAAAAAGGCAGGATAATAACAGCCAAAACACATCAAATAAAATTAAATAAATAAATAAATAAATAAATAAAAATAAACACAACACAAAATAAATAAATAACTAAATAATAAAGAAGAAAAGAAGAACTAGTCTGGATAGTAAAATGAACATGTTACATAACAGAAATATAATATTTACATTTTTAATTATTTTTTAATTTAAATTTCAATAGAATTATTTTTTTTTTTTTTTTTTTTTTTTTAAATAATAATTTATTTGAGTCAGAAATAAAAGAACAATAGAAAAAAATACAAAAAAACAAACAAAAAAAAAACCCAGAGCAATAAATATAAATCAATAAATAAACGGGGGAAAAATAAATGAAAATAAAAAAAATAAGAAGAAAGAAATAAAGACGGTAAAAGTAAATAAACCAACTACATACATCATTATATAATTATAGCCAGCAGACTTGTACTAGAGTTATTTCCCTTAGACCACAGTCAGAAAACAATGAACATATCGGATAAACCAGCGGTTATAAAGCTGACTTGCATCTTTTCTTCTTTCACTTGTCTCATTTTCATTGCCTGTCGAATCCTGGAGGACTCACAGTATAGCCTCAATGTTCTTTGTTGACGGAGTTCACTGCTTCTGTCCTCGCACATCACTTGGTTTCAGACTCAGACTTAACAACCATGGGCAGAGAATTTCTGAGTTTTTTCCCAACGCTGTGTTGAACAAGAGAAAAACACATAGAAAGCTTGGATGTTTCTAAAAAAACATGACCGTCATTGGATCCTGCTAACACCACGTATGTGCCCAGCCATCACAACAGCGTTGTGATAGCTCTGTGACCGACAATCTTGTAGCTCCATTTCGTCTTTCTCTAGCTGTTTGAAGGTGTCTTCAGCGACCTTCTGGCTTATCTGGTCAGTATAAGGAAGAACTGTCTAACACATACTATCTTCCTCTGAAAAATCAACTTCCACATACATCATTTATTTTGACATCTGCTGACGGTGTGCTTGATCAGGAGTCGAGTCGAACATGACACCACAATAGTACTTGTCTGTACGAATGCTTCTCAGTAAACTCTGGCTAACAGTGGATGCCATCAGATGGATGAAGTCATTCTGGACACCTGGTGAAAGATAAGACATGGATCCAGTATGGCCTTTCACATAGGTCAAGTGTTCTTTCGTGATAGGCTCAAACATGGCCAGTAGTTTCACTTAGCTAAAACAATTTTTTCCCATATTGGAGCCAAGATCATTATCTTGCTGAAGTCGCCGTCCGTGTCCTCGCAAAGTCAGGTTCTGAGGTCCAAAGAATTTTATTCGGTGAAGGATTCTTGTTAAACTATCACGGCACTTTTCGTTCTCTGTGACTGAAGTTCCATGTAATTCTCAACATAAGATTCTTTCCGTTTCTTTCCACTGGGTGAAACACTTCATTTTCATGAACTATAAACCTTTCAGGTGAATTCCACTGGCTGAATCCACTTTCTTGCTCCTATGAGGACTGATGGTCTGACCTGGGCTACAGAAGACAACAGGCAAAATGCTGAGATTTTAGAAGGGGAATAGCCCAGCCCAGAGCGAGTCACTTCTTCACTGTAACCATTCCCCAGTTTTCTGTTGAACCAAGTTTTGTTCACTGAGTGTTTGTTTGTTCGTAGAAAAGGACCCTCACTGTTTTGGAAATGGTTTGAACCCAACTTTATTGTTAAAGAACTTCTGTAAATTAGTGTGTAAAAATATAGTGCTTGTAATAATATAGTAATATGCTAGAATACAGTAATCTATGAAATTTAATTTTCTTATTAGAAATGTTCTTTCTTTATTTTAGGTAATTTTAAGAAGACAATGAGACGTATTTTTATTTTTATTTTTTATTTATTTTTATTTTTTATTTATTTATTTAGTTTGTTTTTATTTTCCACAAAGATGAAGGAAAATGAAGCGCCCCCATGAACTGGAATACCTGTCACACCCTAGACACGCCCCTGACGGTGAGAACTGAGCTATAAATAAAATAACTCTTCGTAGATTTCTACTAAAATATGAATAAGACTTAAAGATATTACCTGTACTGAAATTAACATTTATTTGTTTAGTTTCACACTGGAATCAATTTTAAAGGCAGTGTATCAGAAACGATTTCAACACTATTTAATTTCTATTAATATAAATAATATGTTAATACTAACTAATTAGGTGAAGTACTCGATAAAGTCCAATGTCCAATGTGAAGAGTACTACTATTATTACGGTTATTGTACTTGTTGTTTTTCTGTTGTTAGTGGTGCTGATAGTAAAAGGACGATGGTATTTCTGATGTATCTCTTTATTCGTTGTAGACTGTTGATTGATTTGAACATGTATACTACTTTAGATTTTGTTTCTTTAAAATCCTTCGTATAAAGTATATTACTTCTAAAAAAATAGGATACAAAAAATATATATTTATATTTCTCTGGTATTACTATTTTACACAGATGAATGACAGATAATTATGTAGATTGTATGGTGCAAGCAAATAGAGTTAACTTTGGATTATCATAAAACTATTTTTGACAAACCACATGAGAGCCATTAAATCAAGAACTGAAAAATTTTAAACAACTGATTGTTTCGTTTAAAGGCTTCTTTTGCGTTTGCATTTGCATTTTAATGTTCAAATGGTTTATAACCATCACTGTTACAACTAATACCCTGCTAGATAATAATGTAATAAAATTAATAACATTGGATAAAAATACAGATTACTCCTGTTGTATTCTGTAATCCTTGCTTAGCAGCAAGAAGGAAATCGGGGAAAAAAATTGAAGTTAATAAATAAATAAATATATAAGTAAAATTTAAAGACCGGAAACAAAAACTGAATGAATAAATAAAAAAGTTGAAAATAAACAGACAGAGAGAGTTTTAAAACACTGGTCTTGAAATAATAATGACAACAAAATCCTTATCCAAACTTTAATATTTTATTTCTTGTTTTATAGGTAGTTTCATCGGAGAAACAAATATATAATTTCAGGGTCTGTTTAGTACCCAGAAAAGTGGGGGAATGACCATACATATTTCCTTTGTCTTTTTCTTTAGTGTTTTCAAATTATTTTTATTTTTATTACATTTTATATTTATTTATTTATTTATTTATTATTATTATTAGTAGTAGTAGTAATATGCCTTCAAGCAGCGGACGTTTTCTGAACGTGGTCTAAGGGAAATAACTCCAGTAGTGATCTACGTGACCACATATTAAACATACTATTTATTTATCTTTTTAAAATCATTTGTTTTTAATTTAATATTTAATTTATTTATTTATTTTGTATCCTTATATTTTATTTTATTTATTTCTTTTCATGTTTTCTTGTTTTTCATCCTTACTTTTTTGTTACACACACACACACACACACACACACACACACACACACACACACACACACACACACACACACCTACCTATCTACCTACCTACCAACCTACATAAATACATAATAAATAATCATTGGAAGAAAACTAAAAATATGAATGTTTCAGATTTTGCCAGAAACTGTATCTCTCACAGTCATTGTAGATAATTTATAAGTCTGTTATTTTTCAACATCTGAAACAATAAATGTAATGAAAGGTTAAAGAAATATGAGAACGAAAGAAAAAAATACAGATGCACACAGACACACACAGTCACACACGATCATACACTATGTAAACGGACATAGCCTGTCTGATAATACGTTGATCTTAGTTTAGCTTACACGTATTAGACATCTGCTGTTAATAAGATATTATCAGATTAAAAGTGTTTTTGTTTTTTCTGTGACTGTTTTTGTGTATAGATGGATGGATGGACAAATGGTGTACACATTTACGGCTAATTATTTACTTAAAATTAAACTGAATAAAACAGTATAATCCAATTACATAAAAGAAAAGAACAAGAACAAGAAAAGAAGAAAAGAAGAAGAAGAAGAAGAAGAAAAAAGAAATATATATAATGTTTCTATGAGAAATTGCGGATCGACGGATTGGTATGTTTTGTATTTATGATCAAGTAGGGTAACTCTTCAGTATAACACAGAAATATTTTAAGTAACAGAGTACTTTCCCTTTATGACGACTTATTAAGTCTTGCAAGATGGATGTTAAAAAATTATTTAAAGAAAATTTGTTTGGATTTATAGTGAGAATATATATATATATTTTTACTGCAACAAATAATAATAATAAAAAATTAAGTATAGAGAAAAAATAAATAATTGTATTCTAAAAAATGTAGGATCTTGACTGGCGTTATAAATTGACGCTTTTTCGATAGTTGTCCACACTCAGAATTCCGAATATGCAAAAATTAAATTAAACAAAATTAATTCCGACAATTTCGTACATATAACCAAAAAAAAAAAAAAATTAAAAAAAAAGAAAAAAAAAAAAAAATCAACAACAAAAATAAAACAAAGCAAAACAGAAGAAAACAAACAAAGGAACCCAAATCTCATAATTTTATATTGTAAAACCAAATTCATCAAATTCACCACACAAATGGACAGTCTTGGTGTGGGTGTGGGGAGATCTACCGTACATGAATCTACAAAACTGTCTTACTGTCTAAGCTTTCTGTCTCTCTGTTTGTCTTTTCTAGAGAGACATATAGAACGAATTAGTGAAAGAAAAGAGAGAAGGATAGAAGCATAACGAGGTGACCGAGGATCGAATAAAGAAAAAGAGAAATACACACGGAGAGGCAGAGAGAGAGAGAGAGAGAGAGAGAGAGAGAGAGAGAGAGAGAGAGAGAGAGAGAGAGAGAGAGAGAGAGAGAGAGATTTAAAATGTTCTTGAACAATAATTAAAAAAAAATATGAAGGAACGATCAAACGAACGGAGAACGAGCAAAAATTCAAATAAAGAAATACAAAAATAAACTTTAAAGAGTTGAAACAAAAGCTGAATAAATAACTAAAAACCAGAAAATAAACTGAGAGAGAGTCAGAGTTTTAAACATTGTTCTTGAAATAACAGTGACAGCAAAATGCTCATTCAAACGAATATTTTAATTTATTTCTTGTTTAAAAGTAGTTTCATCACAGGAAAATATATAATTTCTTGATTTTGTGTTTATGTATGTTTAACAAATTTATGACTGTACTCTGATGCAACTAAACTACTGTCTAAGAGAGACCATCACTATGGTTACATCGTAAACAAATATTCGTATGAATTACTCAGTTGAGATGTCTTTGAATTTTTAAATAATTTGTGCATAATAGTGAACTATTCAATAAAGACTTCAGCATCTGTTTAATGATCAGAAAAGTAGGGGAATGATATATATATATATATAATTTTTTTTTCTTCTTATTATTATTATTTCTGTATTCCTTTTATTATACTTTTTTTTTACATTTATTTATTTAACTATTTTTATTTTATTTAGGAAAATGGTTTCAGTGGCAAGACAGAAAAACAACAAAAACAACCTAAATCATATAACAGTGAAAGAAGAATATGTGAATTAAAAGGAATAACTAATAAAGCAACGCCCCCACCAACATCAACACCAATATACCCCACTTGATGCGGCCGGGTTTAGAAGAAACAAATTTCAGTGTGCGATGACTCACTCAAGTTTCACATTAGTTAACAGTGAGAGATTTGCTTTATTTGGGTTTATATGCATGGACAGAAAGTTTCTAGTGGATGCATTTTTTCGATGCAAGTCATTTGAACGATGCAAGTGAATCGATCCATTGACCTGTGACTTGCACAATCACAAATACACTTTACCTTGTAAATACCATGTAACCCGAATAGCAGATTATATCAGTTTAAAGTGTAATAATGGAAATATATAAAATTAAAAAGTTATACTTCCAAGATTAATTATTGTTTAGAGCGAGTTTCGCCGCTCATAACTAAGTGACACAAGTTAGAAAACAACTGAACGTCTCCAGTTTTCCCGTTTGCAACTTGAATCATGCCGCACTGTTTTGGTCTCAAGAAAAGAATCGTTAGAACAAATTTGCAGATCTTTGTCAGTGTTGTAGATAGTTACTGTAGATATACATTTAAATGTACAGCCTCGTTGCTATAGTTTGTTAATAATTAAGTCAGGACGATAATAATAATAATAATAATAATAATAATAATAATAATAATAATAATAATATTAATGTATGAAACTTAATAAGTAATTAATTCTGATGACGTGCTCTTTTACTCGAATATTTACTATTATTTATTTATTTATGTATTTATTTATTTATTTTCAGAATGTAAGAACTATTAGAGCTAAAATGCATGTAAATGACAATAGTGTAGGACGTTCAAAGTCATTCATTGTAAGCAGCTGTTATTTTTATCGTCGTAACAACAAAACTTGTAGTTTGATCAGCAGTGTAAATTCTTGACGAAACTAGTGTATAAAATTTTAGAATCTAATCTGTTTTTCAGAATATCAGATGCACAGGCTGACAAAGAATAATCCTCAAAATGTGCTTAGTAATTGTGTGTAGACAGACATGTTGTTTCGGGGTCTCTCAAATTACGTCACCATGAAGAAACAACTTAACATATTTAAATAGTGCGGAGTAATGCAAATAAATTTTAATGAATTAAACACACAAAAAGGAAACAAACTAAGAAGCAAATGAAATTAAGTTACTTAATAAAAGTCATAAAATGATAGAAATATTTGATTAGAATATTTATTATAGATAAATTTGGTTTTAAATGTAGAGAGAGAAATATTGTAAACCACAGCTAACAGAGATGTTATTTTTATTTATTTGTATTAACAAAGAAACAGATTTTTTTATGTGTAAGACAGAAACGGCAATCTGGAAGTTTGTGTAACGTTGGATGTATTTGTGCACATTATTACAGTACCCAAGAAGAAATAAGACAGACAAAAATATGAAACAAGAAAAAAACAAATAAAATAAGAAAAAAGCAATAAAAGTTGTGTAAATTGTCACGTTTTACAACAACATTCGTTTCTCCGGAAGAATCAGCTTTGTAATTAAATTATTATTATTATTATCATTATTATTATTATTATTATTATTATTATTATTATTATTTTTTTTTTTTTTTTTTTTTTTTTTTTTTTAAATTTCACTTGGTTTAAACAAAAGTATAGAAGAATATTACACCTGCCATGTATTATATCAAAATATCAGTCATATATATTTTTTTAAAATATTTTTATATTATTATTTGGATTCAGTTAAAATGCTTGGAATTTAACGTTTAACAAAAATTAATGACAAACGTTTTCTATTCGTTTTTATACTTCACTGAAATCAGTTCAATATGTTCATCTGTTTTGAAAATGACATTATTGATAATATGTAAGAAATAAAATCCAGATATAAACAGTGCGTGCAAATAACTACATCAACATCTAATTTTATCATTTTTACTGCAAAAAATGTAATGCTGTATGAAAAAGAAAATGTAAACATCAACGAATCTGGATCCTGTCAGTTCTGAAGAAACGTTATTAAAAACAAAATGTGATTATTGACAAAGTATTGTTATTGTTGCTTCTTCTTGCTGCACCTTGTC
>CM022666.1:14698439-14778439 GCA_012295275.1 Chrysomallon squamiferum
AGATTAGTGTCGTCACAACACAGATAAAGGAAGACGTAGTGTCCAATGTAAGAAAACAAAAATCTGACAGAGATGAACAGCTGCAAGTTGTGGAAAAGACAGAAAAGTTAAACGATGAACATTTTCTTTATTGTCAAAAAGTATTACAATTTGCGACAGAGATTGAACTTATCGAGACGTCAGGAATGCTCGAAAACAAAACAAAATCTTTGTCGCTTTCACTGCCTGAACTGCAAATAGAGAATATTGATGTAGATTTCAAGTTTTTAAAACGTGTTGAAAGAAGCTTAGACAAATCAGCAATCGTGTGTAACGTCTCGCAGTTCCGTCCTTACATTGAGTTGTCTGACGTTGGAACGGGACAAGTCTCCGACGTTCTCAAGTACACACTGTTGTTAGAAGAACATGATGATGAAAATATAAAAATAGATGCCGTTATCGAACCGCCTGGAGGAAACGAGCCAGCTGTAAAACAAACGTTGACTTCTGTTTCTGCTATTACTGGAAGTTTCCAGTTCAAACCCGCACAAAATCTCACTCACTGTGAACGGAGAAAACTTACAAGAGGAACAGTTTGTGTTTCACAGCAGAGAAAACGGTGAGTTCGAAATCAATTCTTTATTGTTTAAACATATTGAAAATAACATAAATATCACGCAAACAGATTCTTAGTTCGGAGAATTTTTATTTATTTATTTATGTATGTGTGTATGTATGTATGAATGTATGTATGTAATTTCTATCCCATAAATGGCGTCACGGGATCAGTAGATAAAACCGGTTGCTTCAAATAATTTTATTTATTTGTTTATATTTTGTTATTCAGAAAATGTTAGTTGCAAGTAAGAACATGTTTTAAAGTAATCTGATAATTTGTTTGCAAATAAAACTAATTTTATTATTCATTTAACTACTTACCACTATCAATACGGTCGTCAAAATTGCGTAACTATAGAAGATGCATTATCATGGCAACCACTAAGTTACAACCACATCACGACACTGTCGACACTTACTGTCACTCTCAGTGTAGTAATAGTTTGACTACTTTTATTTTCTTGTGCAGTTTCAAGTAGTAACTGTGTATAAGAATGTAGTACAGTTACAAAATATCTGGACTACGCCATTATTTTCTGATTAAGTCTAACGTTTAAATACATAAATAAATAAATAAATTCAGCGAAATTAATTGTTATTGTTGTTTTCAGTCGGCAGATTTTACTTTTAGGGCATTTTTTAACAGCACCTACAACAGCGCATGGTTGTTTTAAGCAATGTTTTTAAGTTTTTAATAAATCGTGTAGAAAGTTAGTAATGGTAATATGAAAATAAAAATAGTACATCACTTATGCGTTTATTATTCTATTTATAAAAATTGACTATAGAGATAGGATTCCTATAATTTAAAAGTAGGACAGTATCCAATAACTGGTTCAAACTGGTGCACATGTATGATATTTATAAACCGTCTGCTGAAGTGTTGTGGAGAGATCACATTACCGTAATAACCTACAATATCGTCGTGCTGTCAATGTTAATCGTTGTTTCATGATAACTGAAAATATACAATATGGCCGCAGTTAAGTCAGTATCCAGTGAAATGAGTAATGGACACTTACGAGAGAAAAAACATGCAGCTACAAATATGTATTACATTTACTGTAAGATATATAAATAGTATCTGCAATAGAAATTGTTCATTTTATACAAATTGTGCTTATGCATCCTTAAAGATTACCAACATTTCCGTTTAACATAATAACTATTTGGCTTTCTGCGAATTATAGGTACGCATACATTATACTTCAAGCGCTCAATGCTAAATTTTGTAAAGAGTTAAATCATGTGGTCAATTTTCTAACAAACAACTGAGCTCCGGAAGTGAAACTTGGCTGCCAGCTTACAACTCGTGTTTGTTAAACTTATTGAAATTGATATTCATGGAACTCTAAAACACAGACGATTATTTTGTCTGCAAAATTCTCACGATAAACGGCGAATGAAACTCGATGAATCCAAAATTTATTACTCGATTGCTGAATTAAAACTAATCACTCTTATTCTTCTTCTTCTTTTTATTATTATTATTATTTATTTTTATTTTTTTTACTTACATATTTATTTATTTATTTTTTTTTTTATTATTATTATTATTATTTTTTTTTTTGTTGAGTATCAGCAATTGATTTTTAAAAGATTGTTTATTTTTCCTTTTAGTGTTGATTAGCTTCATGGGAGAAAATACCAACAGTGGTCAGATGATAGGTAACTTTTGTTTTCAGTCAAATCACAGCAAGTACAAACAAAGAAAACTGTTTTATTTCATTTCAAATTTCCGTACCTGCGCCTTTAATTGCCTGTAGTCTTATGATTACAGGAATTTTATTGTCCCTGATTAGTACCTCCAACACTTTTCTGGAATGGGCTCAAAGCTTTCGCTGAGTTTGTGTATTGCAGAAAATTATTTGCTTAAAAATTATTTGCTTGTAGTCCTTTTAAGTATCACACACATAAGCTATATATTTAAAATACTTATGACTGAAAAATCGAGATACATGTGTAAAAACGTTATGGTTTGCTACTCAGAGTTGTTAGGCACATCTCAATTTGTTTTTCTTTTTTTGTCTTTAAAGTGGCAGGTTGTGATGTTTTAACCATCTTAAATCATGTAAGTAACAGTTTTTATTTATTTACTTTAATTACTTTAAAAACAAACAACAAAAGTAAATTTGTAAAGTAAACAACTGTCTGACTGTCTGTTATTGTTTATCTCTGTACTATATTTAAATAAACTAAATATAAATATTCTCAGTGACAAAAACAGGCTGTCAGTGTCATCCACACACACACACACACACACACAGACACACACATATTTATACACACATATAGATACACACACAGACATCCAGATGTACACACATTCACACACATGGACTATTACACTTACTATCTAAATTATTTGTAAAAGTAATAAATTTGTAAATTTTCAGTTTTAAATCTCATTAGAAGTAATCCTCAGTCTACAGTGACTCTCTACAATCCACTCCATGTTGACTATCTAGTCTACTTTGTTAATCAGTTAACTCTTTATGTGCTGTGTACCTGTGTTTTTGTGAAGAGTAAATTAACTGTTTGAACACATTACACTGTATTACAATACACCTTGTGTAACAGGTAAATGTTTCACTTTATATTTCTGATTTAAACTGAAATGAAGTTTTTATTTTATACACTTAAACTGTGATTTTATTTAAATAATGAGTGAAATTGTTGGTGAATCTCATATTTTATGACACTATTGTTGCAATTTATGTAGATGATAGATAAATATTATTAAAAAGATTGTTGAATTTTTATTTATTTGAATGATGCCAGGTACATGTAAAAATTAATGAAGGCTTAAAAATGTAAATAAATAAATGTGTTATTATAAAATTGATTTTTGTTCTCACTGCTAAATGTGTATAATGTTTATATGGAAAATGAATACTGTGTTACTTTTCATTTATTCCTTCTTTATTTCCTTCCCTAAGTTTTATATGTATTTTTATTACATTTTTATTTTATTTATTTGTTTCTTCTGTTTTAGATTCTTCACTCTTTCCTGTATTATACCATTCAGCTGTTTTTATTGCTTCTTTAGATTTTTGTTTTCTATTTACTTCTCTTTTCGTTTGTTTGTTTCCGATTTTTGCTTTGTTTTTGTACAAAAAAGGCGATTTCAAAGCTGCTTTGAACTGCAGTTAAATTATGAATGTTTATTCAAAATTATATTGAATAATAATAATAATAATAATAATAATAATAATAATAATAATAGGCTGATTATGATAATGAAGATAAAGACTGTTGTCATCAATAATTTACAAACAAAAAGAAACAACTTCAAATAATATTGTCAGGTAGTCGACAGGATTATAGGAACAACAAAATAATTCAAAATGGATAGAAATAAGAAAAGAACAAACAAACAAACAAACAAACAAAATCAATTATTGAATCAAACAAAAAAAAAAAAAAGATGGAATGAGAAAAAAATAGGCAAAAATTCAAATAAAATCAAAATCAAAAATAAAACGCCTTAAATAAACAAATTAAAAATCAATAAATTAATAAATCTATAAATAGCTTGAAAGGAACCTATGTTTAACTGGTGTTTAAACAGATCTGTTTGTGGTTTAAGGGAAATAACTCCAGTGACGACATAATAAATGTATTATTTATTTATTTTAACTTTTTTAATTTTTTGTTTAATTAATATTTTGTTTGTTTATTTATTTAGTTAGTTCATTTCCTTTAACTTTTGTTAGTATTATTTTTTTTATTTGATGTTTTAAATTTATTTATTTACTTATTTTATTTTATTTTATTTTTTTTTTTTTTTTTTGCTGTTATTATCCTGCTCACTTTTTAACATACATTTTACGAAATAAAAAAAAAAAAAAAAAAAAAACAATCATCGTAATACAATTTTTTTTTTTTTTTTTACAATTTCCATATAGAAATAAAAGTATGCAAGATAAAATTGAGGACAAAAGAATAAAGAATGATGGGATGAGAAAGAAAATGAAAACAAATTAAAATAAAATAAACATTCAGAACAAACTCTAAAACGCATTAATAAAGAAACAAACATAAATAAATAATCAAAGAAATCAATAAATTAATAAATAATTTGAAAGGAACTTATGTTTCAATTGGTGCATAAACAGAGCTGTTGTCATTCTGTGTTCTGCAGTCTGTGATTGGTATATAAGTTAGATGAGCAGCAATGTTTAGAAAGAATCTTGTATTTTTTATGAGAATTCATTATTTATATTTTTTTAAATCAATAATCTTTGATCTTTCAAGGCTCGGCTTGTTTCAGTTTGGTACTTCTTTTGCTGCGTGTGTTCAGTAACCTTACTGTAATGCAGTACTGATCAATAGGCTGGTCACGCGAAGCTCAAACCTAACAACCATTGTTTTGTTGAATTTTGTCAGAAACAAAGATGGTAACTCTCAGTCTGTGTCTGATGCTGCCGGGCGGTGACGAAGGTCAGTCAGGTGATTTATATTTTCATTGTCTGAGTTAATCAACCATGTAAGCCTAACACTCTAAAAATAATTATTTGAAAAACAAACAAACAAACAAAGAAGTTTTATGGAGATAAGAAAAATAATTTAAATTTGAATGATCGTAGAACTTAATTTCTGTTTGCTCGTTGTTGTTTTTGTTTCTGATGACAGAGGGAATCTGTAACGAGTTTTAAATGTGTTGAATGTTACTTATCATTCGTACATGGAAAAGCATTCAAAATTCTAAGAGAGAGTGTTCTGCATTAATGCAGGTTTGCATCACTGCCCCGTAAACTGTAATAAAAGAAATTTATTCATGAATTATTGTACGCGAGTTACAAAACGACGTTTATTCGTGCGTTACAAAAAGATACACTTCTAAGTCACTTAAAAAATATGTGTGTAGAGAATTGCAAAATAATATGTTTGTATGTGTTTTACTAAACAAATATATGTGTACGCGGCTTAAAAATGGTTCGTGATTTAAAAGAAGATAAAAATGTCCAAAAGTTAGAATTTACCGTATAAGTTACCACAAATACGTTTATATGTCAGTTATTTACAACAAAGAAAAAAAAAAAAAAAGATTTCAAATGCAAAAATTTATTTCACAAACATTTTAATGTCATCTTCTTTCAGTTTCGCGAAAACAAGAGATATTAAAAATGACTTTCCGATAAAAAGATATGACGAATTTGTGTGTATGCGTCTGTGTGTCTGCATATATGTATTAACGTACGTCTCTCTGCACACACACACACACACACACACACACACACACACACACACGTGAATAAATATATATACCGGTGCGTTAAGTGAGAAGAAGCCGGTTGCTTATATATTGTCCCTGTCTGTTGCTATGACGTATTGTGGTCTCCATTGAACATTTTGACATATCTTTACTTCCTTATCAAGTTTATAGTATTGAGACGGAAGAAACGTGGAACCCTAACGAACCTGAAACCATACTCTTATCCAACCCAGACTGAAAAGAAGTAGATCAGTGATTACATCAATACTTACCAGACATCAATCTTCAACAGCAAGGTAAATGCTTGAAATTCTTCACTCAAGTAGAACTGTAATTAATGCAAACAGACACTATGATAAACATATATTAATAAATTCGTAATCATATACGTATATTCCTTCTTTAGATAATTTAATACGTAAAGTGGTGGTTAATTTAAATTCCAGGTATTTGACAACATCGGGTCAGAATCAAAAGTGTACGAAGAAACGACAAGATTTAAAAATGTATCTTTCAAAGATGGCCATTTCAATCAATGATCACGTGTTTCATCACGTGTTAATCAAGTGCGATGCAGATAAAGACTATAATAGTCATATGTACGAAAAGCTCTTAGATTCAAAATATTATCAGCCACAAATGGAATTGTTGGATGAGCATGGCAACATTAAAATGTATCAGAAAAGACCCATGACTACAATTATGAATGAAAAACAACGCCTAGAAGCACCTTATCTAAAATGGCAAACAAAGAAGTCAGATTATGAGCAAATTCCAATTCAGTCAATGAAAAATCTGATGAATAATATTAAGACCTTTCTACAATCTGATCCACCAAAAAATTCAAATCCAGCAGATAATGGTCTGTTAGTTATTCATAAGCCAGATGATGCAGATACTACTGTCCAGTTAACAATAGGCACATGCATATCATTGGCAACGAAACTGGAATTGGAAGATCAGTACGTAATGATAAGCAATATCGTGGTTTGAAGGACCAAGCTTCTAAAGTCGGGTTAACTGTGCAATCCAATAAGGTGAACGAGTTAAAAGGAGTACTGAGACATCTACAAAGAAAGAACTGTTATAAATTGATGGGTTGTAAGTGATCTGATGCTGCTTGTTGAGTATCACACTGCCAAAACTTCCAGAAAAGAAATCACGTTTCAACAAGCAATAGATAATCGTATTCAGTCAGATGAAGAAGATCCAAGCAGTGAATGGGAGGACTGGAAGAAACAATTGCAACATAATAAGATTCAACCAAACAAACAATCTGTCAAAGATATATTGATGCAGATGGCTAAGCTTGAAGAATTAGAAGTAGAACCTGATATGGCCGCTGATGAACCAATGAAAACCTACAATAGACCACCAACTATCGAGTCTATGATCAAGATAAGTGAAAAAAGAAAGTATTAATCAAGGCCCATAATTACCAAAAAAGAAACTTTAAACTAGCATTAAAGCTGATATGCTATTAGATATCATTGTTCGTCTACTTGAAGAAAGTAAAGCACATACACGAGATGAACTGTATACCTGGATTAGAAAGAACAAATTGATGTCTGGTCAAACTGTTGGAAGAAACGCACCTAGAAAACCACTTGGAGGTTTCTCTTATTTGATAACGTATCTTATGAGAGAATACTTAAAGGACAACTGGAACTCTTACAAAGACATGATGCTCCCGGTGAGACAACCGTAGACTATTTGAAGAAAACCGACATGCAAAGAAAAGACAGAAAAGGAAACAAAACAGCTGAATCTGAAACTAACATTACAAAAGGAACTGCCGAAAGATATGAGTCTACTTAGAGAAGGGGATTTAGAAGTATAAAGGACAACATAAACCACCAATAAGTATCCATAAGACGTGCGCAAATCGAGACCCATGATTCGGATTTGAATATGATGTCACTGAAGCGACAATATACAGAGAAATAATTAGCAACGACAAACAAGAAGAATTGAAAGATTTTCTCAGAAATGCTAATGCACCTAATCCAAAAAAGTGGGTTCTTTCTGCAGAATGGCTCGACAAGAAGGAAGTCGATTTGGCTGAATAGTGTCAGTCTAATTGAGATGCCGACCTTGACATAGTTTTTGATCATCCTGTCTTTGAAGGAAACATCTATCCACTTCCATTCCGGATATGAGCATCCCACGTGCTATCGAAGCAGGAAGGAAGCCTAGCTCTGAACAGGAAGAATATGTCTGAATTAACAGTTGAAAGCTGTTTCGATTCTAAAGAACTTTATAATAAATATATTTTACTTTTTATTAGAGTTGAGTTAGATATTTGGTATTTTATTGATTGGAAGTTTGCTTCCATTTAACCATTTTGCCAATTTATTTGATACTAACAAAAATTCTACAGTTTTATATCACTTTGATCCGAATTGCACTTATGCTACATTTATTACTATTTTTCACCATTTTGAAAATTACTTATTTTTTGAATTGGGTTTTGACAGGAAAGTTTGTACCATTTACATGCACACAAATGGAACTCCGGTAAGGAAGAAGGTCAGATACTTTGGGGAAAGATGGTGGACTTTCAACATGATTCTAGGGACGACAGCTATGAAGGATGTATATATTCACGGACATTTAATTGATCACAGAAATGACTATAGAGAAATAGTTAAAAAAATAGAATCTGTTGCTAAAGTGAAAGAACGCGGAAAATTGTCTTTGTGTAAGCACTAATACTAACATGAAATAAATGACATAAAACATATTAATGTTCAGTAGTTTTTATTTACCTTTACATAGGAATGTGACATTTTGTTTTATATGTAGAAGTACTGAATATGTATTTTCGAGGTCTTGCTAATTCTTCATCAGAGTCTATTTCTTCTTCCTCTACTTCTTCATTTGAGTCTGACATGTATTCTAAAGTTTCTATGACATTAAAGTTCCAGTCTCCAGCTTGTTCAAATTCAGTATCGAAATCAGAATCTTTCCACAGAAAATCATTTTCCATATTAAATCCAACTCTGTCTCTCCAAGCCTCTCTTTCTCTATGAAATAAATGAATAACTTTCAGGTGTTTATACAAACAAATCTTCTTCAACCGTCTTTCTTTTTCTCTGTTGTCACAATTTTGAGTAAAATAATGTAAGTCCGTATGTCTCCATTCGTTAGTTCCATCAAACGGTCCTAGTGCAGTTCCACAGGGTGGCCTGTAACTAACATATGGATTAGGTGTACGGTGAGCTTCGTGGCATTCTTTTATTTGTCTTGATTTCCTTTCTTTATGTTCTTGAGATGCCGATGGCATTACTATTTTAGTCTCTACTTTATACTTTTCTTCCTGCAAATGTTGGTTTTCTTCTTGCTTGTCTTTCTTATTAGGAATCAAACCTTCGTCTTCCATATCTTAAGTTGCTCGTTTTAATATGGTACTCAACTCTTAATCCTGTAATTCTTCTTGTAAATTAGGTTTTGGAAAGTGTGCGTTTTCCATGATTGTTAGTTCTGTTATGACAAACTGATTGAGTTAATTTCAGGAAATTGTGCAACATGACCACATAAAACAACAGGGACACTTTCTCCGGAACACTTCCCCATTGCAAGCAAATACACACGTCGAGTTGTCTCCCCTAGATATATATTACCCTGATTATTCAGGTTGGGCAGATAACTCTTGCTGTCTTAATCTTAAATGGAGTTGTTTCCCTTGACTGGTCATGAAGCCGTGTAATGACGTACGTGGTCATGTAGACATCAAGAGTCCGGAAAGGCTCTTAAATTGCCCCCAAAACCGGTCATAGACCTCTCATAATAACCCGTTAGTGTTTGTCCCCTGCACATGCTTTGTGACGTCGAGGAGTGATAGGTCGGGGTCAAAGTTTACGTCCGGGTTAGAGTTCACTTCCGGGTGAAATGGCACTTCCGCTTCTGTTTTCCTGTCGACGCCACTTCCGCTTCCGGTCGATGCGATGTCCGTGTCATCGATGAAGGATTTTTTTTTTTCAATGTAATTACAACATTCAGTCCCTACGCATTATGATCTTGTACGCGATGACGTCACAACACCTGTGCAACGGCCGTAAATGGCGGCCTTTTAATATTTCATAGCAATATCATTTGATATCATACTTGTTGTGAGTGACGAAAGATCACATAAAATTAAATAATAACTTGGCAGGGTTGAACAATTTGACTGACATTTTAAGTGAAGTGCTGCAGGTACACACTTTTAAGAAAGTCGCAAGAATTGTTCACATTATGACACAATGCAGTACATTCATAACTCTTAATCCGAAAATCAGTTTCCAAGAAAATAATTGCTTAGAAAATAATTCTCCGAGATTATAAATAAACAGTTATTATTCTCTGCAAACAGAATACAGAATTCGGGAACGCACTGGCACAAATTCCAATCACAAACCTCTTCAGATGCCGCTGACGAGACTCGAATGTATGGCAACCCATTCCGAAAGCGGACGATTGCCAAATAAGCGAGAGTAATCATCGCTTCCAACGAAGCACGCCGTTCTCTGTCTTTCGTCATTTTGCGAGCATCTATGTTGCAGGATATATGTATGTATGTATGTGTGTATATATATATATATAATGTATGTGTGTATATATATATATAGTGTGTGTGTGTGGGTTTGTGTGTATGTGTGGACACGCGCACTTACGCGTGTTCTCAGATAAATACATACACACAGATAAACATACATACATATGTATCTATCTACGTATCTTCTATATATATATATGTATGTATGTATGTATGTACTTATGTATGTTTATGTATGTATATAAATATATAAATACACATACTCATACACACAAACACACAATCCCCACACACATTATCGTTAATTCACGTCAAAAGATGTTTCGTCTTCAAAACATACAAACATGTATGCATATTACGTACATACTTTCTTACATACACACGTACGTACTTACAT
Organism: Chrysomallon squamiferum; assembly: GCA_012295275.1. Classification (NCBI taxonomy): domain Eukaryota; kingdom Metazoa; phylum Mollusca; class Gastropoda; order Neomphalida; family Peltospiridae; genus Chrysomallon; species Chrysomallon squamiferum. The sequence goes on from CM022666.1 coordinate 14,709,189, forward strand.
CCACTTATCCAGCCATCCATACAGATATACATACATAAACACATGCATGCAGACACACACATATAGAAACAATATAAAACTACAGTTAACTCGCATAGATATCTAGGTGAATATCACCTCAACTGTGTCTCCAGTCCCACCTGTTGCTATTACAGGTCACCGTGACCTTCATATCTTATAAATATATCTCTGCTGTACTTTATAAATATCATGTTCCTACCACCCCACTGTATTCGCTTTGACTTAGCTCACGTAACCTTTGCGTGTCGTGAGAATGATCTACAATCTTTTGTTTGTATTTTGACGTAGTGCACTGCAAAATATCTCTATCTAGTATTCTGGAAATCGTGACCCATTTACTATTCAGAGTGTGAACGTTTGTTGATGTTGTTGTTTTTTACCAACATAAATATTTACTGGATATAGAATAAAATGAATCAGCGTGAAGAAATGCAGAAACAAGCGGATACACACATGCGTAATTCATCAGTATTTCTTCATACGCGTTTCCCAAATGTCAGATTGGCCGGTAGACGGAAGAAAATCGTTTGAATAACATTTATTTATTTATTTATTTATTATTGCCGTTATTGCCGTTGTTGTTGTTGTTGTTTGTTTGTTTGTTGGATGTTTTATTTTTTAGCAAAGGCGAAATAGTTTTTTCAGTGGCAGATGTTAACGATTAACACGCCTCGCGAACCCGCTGATTTTTTATTTCTACTTTTATCTAAGTTTCCGTGCATTTTGTATTATTATTATTATTATTATTATTATTATTAATTAATTAATTAATTAATTAATTTATTTATTTATTTATTTATTTTTTTTGTTATTACTACTATTATTTTGTGATATCAACGCCTTTCCATTATTTTTCAGGAACAACTTTTTTTTCTAGCGTCAAAAGTTTCTACGACCGGATTCACACAAGAGGGACGGCTTAATTTCAGAAACTGCACGAGCTCAGATAATTTATGTTCATTCAGCGACGAGACGTAAAGATATATTTTGTTTTCCGTTTTATTGGAAAGAAACTAAACAGCTGCCCTCAGCGATTTAGACAAGAATGAAAGTGTTTCGTTTCAAATGGTGGACATCTGCGACACGTTCTTCGGCTATTGATTATGTTTTACGACTTGTTGCGTGAAGGGAGCCAACATTTCATAAACACTTTATCAATGACAGACACACAACCAGTTTCGCTTCAACGATGGTTACTTCGGATTGAAGGAAAATAGTCATTAATAGCTGAGATTGCAAGTAAGTTTTTAGTAAACTTTTTTCCTTCTAATTAAGATTTTTAATTAAAAACTAGAGGAAACACTGATAATAGAAGAAAGGTTCATAATAAAACACGAGAAAAAGTGAGGGAGAGATGTACATAGAAAATGCAGAGAGAGGGAGAGATGTACATAGAAATGCAGAGAGAGAGAAAGAGAGAGAGAGGGGGATGGAGGGAGGGAGGGAGGAGAGAGAGAGAGAGAGAGAGAGAGAGAGAGAGAGAGAGAGAGAGAGAGAGAGAGAGAGAGAAGATGACAGGAGAGAGAGAGAGAAAGAGAAGAGAGAGAAGAAGAGAGAGAGAGAGAGAGAGAGAGAGAGAGAGAGAGAGAGAGAGAGAGAGAGAGAGAGAGAGAGAGAGAGAGAGAGAGAGAGAGAGAGAGAGAGAGAGTAGAACTTCCTGCTAATAACAAAACATTTCACTATATTTCAATTGTCTATAATCGGCTATTTTATATAAATGACATTTAAGTGTTAAAACTATTCAGTGTCAATCTACCAAATTGTACGTGTGTATTTAACGTGTATTTACTTCCACAGTTTCAAACTGACATCAAGATAAGCTTTACAAACAGCGACAAGTTGTAGACTGGGTCACACGACAGTGTTCCGCTGTGTCCTCAGTTTAACTTAATCCTCCACAATTAACGACGTATTCTTATACAGTTCTTCTTCAACCTTTGACCCGAAATTAGTGTTGGTACCCTGGACTAAACTACCGAGTTCGTTGTAAGTAGGCCAAAGCCAGATTCTTTGCTCGAGAAAAATGAGAGAGTGCTGAACCGAGAGCTGACTTTGCTAAGAAGGTTATATTTGCTTTGTACATCTTGTGTATTCTGTATCTGACGCATACGTTTACAGCTGGAAATGAGGTATGCTATTCTCTCCGCGTCTGTTTAGTAACGTAGTAACCGTAATAGTTTTTTTTTTTTTACTTCACTGCTATTGATATGTTGTTGCTTTTAACCCTACGAGTTAATTAATTTCATATGTATGTGTAAAGCTGGTATGACAAAGGCAAAAAAAAAAAAAAAAAAAAAAAAAAAAGGGTTTGTATTATATCCGACCAAAATAGAAATGCTTCAGTGATCTGCGGTATATGTCGATCTCGATTACTGTACTAGTGTTATATATATACATACATACGTGCCTGTCTCTGTGTATTTGGGTGTCTGTGTTTCAGCGCAACACCACCGCCAACAGAAGTAGTTCGTTATCAGCGTCATTCTTCTTAGATCAGACGTCGTAATTAACTTGGCAGAGACTCGCTGCAATTCGACCTTTCCGACCTTAGTAGAATAAATCTGATACGTTACGACAGCTAATAGTTATTCCATACATATATGTATATACGTTCGTATCTATGCATCTAGGTATGCGCATGTGTGTGTGTGTATGTATGTATATATATATGTTAAGACAGCTAATAGTTATTCCATACATATATGTATGTACATTCGTATATATGCATCTATGTATGCGCATGTGTGTGTGTGTGTGTGTGTATATATACATATGTTTGTATGTATGTATGTGTACATCAATATATATATATAAGTATATGTGTGTGTGTGTACGTATATGTATATGTATATTTGTATGCATATATATATATATATGTGTGTGTATTTATGTATATATGTATGCGTATACTTATGTATGTATGCTAGAGGCAAATTTGAGCCCCTTTTCTTCCACCCCCGGAGTGATAATCCCCACCCTTGCTACAACCCTACGTAATTACACATGCATATAAAAGATATTTCTTATTTCTTATTCAGATAACCAGTATGAAGAACTCTCTGTCTAACAAACAGGCGTGGCTGGTAGTGATGGCGTCATTTTTCACTCTCTTTTCTAACCCGGCTATCAATTACGCCGTTGGGGTGCTCCATATGGGTTTGGTGGAAACATATCCCGAAGACAAACACATTCTTGTTTGGCAAAGTTCTCTGTTCAGCTGTATGTTTGCGCTGGCGGGTAAGTTTAAATGCAGACGTGTTTTATTGCCATGGGCTATAATTTTAAACCTTTAAATAGAGAATCAATGACATAGATAAATAATTAAAAAATATATATATATATATATAAATAAGCAAAACAAATAAATAGATAAATATATACATAGATAATACATACGTACATGCATGCATACATACATACATATATAGATCAATAGATTAAGTAAATACGGTAAATATAAATAAATAAATAAATAAATCTTCTTATTTCACCAACGACATATTTCTGAAATAAAAAATTAAATAATAAAATAATCGTAATAATTTGTGTTATTCTTTCTCTTTTCTTCATCTTATTTTGTTTATTACTACTACTACTACGAGAACAATGATTACTGTTAATTTATTTATTTATGTACTTATACATTTATTTATTTGTTTATTTACACGCAGGTCCTATAAGTAGCCTCGTTATTAACATCTTCGACTGTCGGACGTGCGTCATAATGTCTGGAATTCTGGGAATGCTTGGATTTCTAAGCAGCCATTTTGTCCATAGTGTTACGTGGTTATTTCTAACATATTCAGTTATGGTTGGTACGTATTTTTAATATGAACACGTCTCCACATATATATAAAAACATAAACAGTCAAACACTTTCTGTGTCTGTCTGTCTGTCTTTATGTATGTTTGTATCTATGCATGTATGAGTGTGTGTGTGTGTGTCTTTCTTTTTCTCTGTCTGTCTGTGTGTCTGTCTGACTGTTAATTTATCTGTACATATCTGTATTTCTTTATTAAACTTATTTATTGTCTTTTATTTATTTTCTTGTTGTTCTGTAGTTCTTTCTGTTCATGTACTTCTTTTCTTCTGTGTTTCTGAAATGATTTAATGTTTTAAAATTACATTATGTTATATTATATTATATTATATTACATTACATTACATTACATTATATTATATTATATTATATTATATTACATTACATTATATAACGTTATGTTATGTTCTATTATATTATATTATATTATATTACATTACATTATATAACGTTATGTTTACATTATGTTTTACTATGTTATGTTGCTATGCTGTTTATTTGTTTACTTCAAGGTTTATCTGAATCACTCTCTAACACGGCGGCTGTTGTGGTTCTGGGGTTTTACTTCAAGGAGAACACGGCGCTGGCTACTGGGATCGCCTCAACCGGGTCCGCGCTCGGAATGTTTGTTTATCCCAGTCTAACCAACGAACTAATAAATATGTTCGGACTACACGGAGCTTTCCTCATTCTCGCAGGCATTCCTTTTCAGTGCTGTGTATTCGGTTTGCTGATGCGTCCGAGTAAATTCGAACGTTTTCGAAAGAGAAAAAGACAGAGTTTTGTTCTTGCGCTTTGTGGTGGGGAAATATCGCAGTTTGGTTCCATATTAACCGACATATCGTTTCTATTTTTTCTGACCAGCATGTTAACATTTTCCATGGGTTTATCTTCCATTTACCTCTATCTTCCGGACTATTTCGTTTTGAGCGGAGCAACACGCCAAGTCGCTTCCTTCAGCGTTTCCGTGTCCGGCATAGGCTCAGTAATATCGAGATTTTTGTCGGGATTTGCAGCCAGTGAGCCACGGATCGGAAGTTTCTTGTTGCTTTCTGGACTGGCAGCAATGAACGGATTTCTCGTCCTCTTTATAAGTTTTTTCAGCACGACGACCACTGGTCAGCTAATATACGGGTTTCTGCTTGGACTGTACTCTGGAGGAATCTGGGTGCTGTGCGGACCCGTGGCCATCAGCATTCTGGGCGTGGACAAGATGTCAAATGGGTATGGACTGGTGATGTTGTCAACAGGAATAGGATATCTGCTGGGTCCACCCATAGCAGGTGTTGTATTGTTTAATAATAATAATAATAATAATAATAATAATAATAATAATAATAATAATAATAACAACAACAACAACAACAACAACAACAACAATAACAATAATAATAATAATAATAATAAATAATAATAATAATAATAATAAGAAGAAAACGCAAATGAAACGAACACACACAAACAATCACACACATAGAGAAATAAAAAATAAAAATGAAGAAAGAAAACAGCATAAAAGAACGTAGATTGAATTCCTGACATTCCATGCGTTTTTACAGAGATATAGTATTTGATTTATTAACCAATTATGACAATAGAATAATACTAAACTTGTCAACCTGGGGACGTTGGTAGAACAAACCAAAGCAAACTGGTGCGCAGTGACGTCACGACTGCAGAAAAATGGCAGCGAATATATGTACTCTTTAGTGGTTATACTTCGTTATTAATTAAAACTTGATGGAAAAAAAATGCAACAACATATGGACTATTTGGCTATTTTTTCCTATACCGAAAACAAATAAAAAAATAATGAATAAATGAATAAATAAAATAAAATAAAATAAAATAATAATAAAATACATTTGAAAATGCAATAGTTAAAAACAAGATGCTTTGACTTTGTCTCATACGTGGTCTCGCCTCAGTTCACCTTTTCCCTGTTCCATCTGAAGGCACACGATTATTTGCGTAAAATCTTCATTATAACATATAAATCGCTTATTAATCCAGTGAGATGAACAAACAATAGATATAGGCCATCTCTTAATTTATATATTTTAGGTTTCGCTTTGAAAAGCAGTGACCAGTATATTACAGTATTTGTTTTCTCCGGTTAGTAAACTAGCATGTTATTCATCATCATCATCATCATTATCATCATCATCATCTTTGTGGTTATGTCAATATTTTACTTCGTCGTCTTCTTCATCATCATCTTATTACTGTTATTATTGTTTTTTTTATTCTTGTAGTTTTTATTTATTTATTTATTTATTTATTTACGTTTCAGCTATCATGTGTTTGTTGTCCAGTGTCTGCTGTTTTCTGAGTTACCGTGGTCACAGACATTCTGAACCACAGAGAGAAAAAATCACTGTCATTGACGTTGTTGCAGACTCCAGCACCACCGACGTTGACTCTTTTCAAAACAACAAAACGTATTTAAATGAACATGACATAACACAAGGAACTGTAGAAGAAGGCAAAACGTTAATTTCGGAAACTTGTGACATCACAGGAGATAAAAACAGTACAAGCTGACGCAGAGACTGTTGTGACGTTTCCACATATTTGTGACATCATATTATTCCGATTGTTATATACTCTCTCTCTCTCTCTCTCTCTCTCTCTCTCTCTCTCTCTCTCTCTCTCTCTCTCTCTCTCTCTCTCTCTCTCTCTCTCTCTCTCTCTCTCTCTACCGCTCTCTTTTTATGATTATATCTATCTATCTATCTATCCATCCATCCATCCATTCATCTACTATATATTTATATTTGTGAATTTCTTAACATCATCATAAAAACAGAATTCATAGTAACTTACTTCTCTTTATCTTAGCAATATTGTTTTCGTTACCTGTTTTTATTTTATTATTGTTTATTGTTATTTTTTTCTTTGTTTATATATATATATATATATATATACACACACATATTTTGTATATATTTGCCTAAAGATGAAATGACCTCACTTATCGCATTCTGTTATAATTCCATCAACCCACATCTTGCGCGTTAATTAATAAAAACCGTCTAATATATGTTTGTTTTTTTTCTGTTGGAGGAGGGGAAAGAAACAAAAGAGAAAAAAAACCCTGATTTTTAAGGATTTGATTTGATTGTTTGTTTGTCGTTTTTTTTTTTTTTTTTTTTTTTTTTTTTATCATGGTAGACATATCAGAACATTCTCTAGATGTTCAGATATTCGTATATAGTAACACTTACACACAAACACTCACATACACACACATAGAGACAATGCAAAGTGACTAAGTTAATGTGGTAATACGTTAATCTTGGCTTAGGTTTGTACGTATTAGACATCTATTGTTAACAAGCTATTATCAGCTAAAAAGTGTGTTTGTTGTTTCTTTCTATGACGAGTTGTTATGTACTCTCTGATACGATACGCTATGAATTTATTCTTATTTTACGCTGCAGAAAAATGTGTTATATAATCGGTTTTCACACAGAGTCGCTATACACACAGTTGTGGGTTTGGGGGATATGTGTTTGTATGTGTGCGTGTGTGTGTGTGTGTGTGGGTGTGGGTGTGTGCCTGTGTGTATCTGTTCCTGTGTATGGATGAAAGGATGGTGTACATATATGTGGCTATTTATTTACTTAAAACTAAACGATCAAAACAATGTAATCGAATTACATATAACAACAAAAAAGAAAATAATAATAAGAAACTATAAACTATAAAAAAGAGCAAACTTAAATGAATCAATAATAATAATAATAATAATAGTTGCACATGCAACAGTAATTGTTTCTATGGGGAATTGCTTAACGACGGAATGATAGCTTTTGAATATTTCTATTTCAAGTCAGTAAAGTGGAATGTAAAAGAAATTAAAATCATCAAGTGAGGTAACTCGTCTGCATAACAGAGAAATCTCTCCAGAAAGAGAGTACTATACCTTTAAGACGACTTATTAAGTCTAGCAAGATGGATGTTAAAAAAAAATGTAAAGAAAATTTAGAAAAGATAGAATAATAGGTGACTGTTTCAGAGAATATATATATAAAATAAATGACATATTTTCAGGGATAAATCATAATTTATTATTATAAATATTCGCACGCACACACACACACACACACACACACACACACACACACACACACACACATATAGACAGACAGAAAATAAATAAAGTAACAACAGGAATAAAAATTTACTTGTGAAAATTGTCCCGTTTTACAAAAACATTGTTTTTCTCAGAAAATATTTGCATTAGAATTAAATTTTAATGATAAAATAATTTTTATAATTTCACTTATGTGAAATAAAAATAGTAAAGAACATCATATCTGTTATTTGTCATATCAAAATAACAGTTGTATTTTTATCAAAATATTGTTTTAATCCTACACTTAATTAAAATGCACTGATAGAGAGTTAGTAATGACTTTAGAAATTAATACCCGAAAAAAAAGAAAAAAAATCCATAAAATTAGTTCTAACTACTATCGTCTATAATCGTGTTTATAATTCATATTTTTTCAGTTTTTAAATATTTACCTAATTAATGTCAGAAAACGGAAGGAAATACACAAAAATGAAATAGCAGAGCGTATACAGACGTCCATGGGCTGTTTAGAACCTGTATTCTATAATTAGGGGAAGTTCCGTTATTTTATAAATTAAGAAACACTGGGAATAACAAACTAAAAATTGGCATTTAAGTTGCAAACTAAATTCAGAAAGGCTGTGGTGTTTACTGAACGATGTCTGTACGTATTCGACGATCGTTTTAAACGAGATCTTTGCGCATTCTTGCGACACGTTGTCTGAATTCCGTCTGTGCAAGACAAAGGACCACTCAGGCAATGGTGATTATGATTTAAACGTTTTTCTTGTATGTAACATACATGCTGACTGATTGAAAATAGCTAAATATATTATTGTTGGATAGTTTATTGTGTTATTCTGTAGTACGTACCTACGCTCAAAAACTAAGATAACGTATGTTAATAACTAAAAGATTAGTTAGAAAGTTAAAGTAACCAATTGGTCGTAATTAGTTTAGTATTATCTATCAGCGCTATTTGCTTTTATATTGCATCGTTCGAATCGTACAATTAATTATATGTTACCAATTAATTATATGTAATTTATATGAAAATATATATATATGCACATACATACATACATATATATAACAATTATCCATATTGAGTTCTTTTTTGCGTTATTGTTCTCTAGTGGATACAGAATAGTCTCAGATAATTAACAACTGTCTCGTGACGATATTATAGTTTGTTACCCTTTAGACGGGACGAGACAAATTTTGAGTATTAATACCAATCAGACTAGACACCGTGACCGTGTGTGTGTGTGTGTGTGTGTGTGTGTGTGTGTGTGTGTGTTATTTGATTATTATTACTGGGTGGTGTTTTTAGGGGGGTTGTTTGTATATGGTCTTATTTTTTATTATTATTTAATTTAAGAAACTGCCGAGGCTAAAGTTATAATTACTCAAAATTAAGTTGTAATTTTCCTTTCGCTTACTTAATCTTTTTTCTTATTTTTCTCCTTGTGTTAAATCAAATACATTCGCCTATAATCAGTCATTCCCACGGTATCAATAAATGTGTTGACAATGTCAGACACAATAAATTTATCTGTAAATGGAATGAATATACGACCACAACATACAACATCTACACTGAGGAACACAATACAAGCTGTACAGGGTCGTATTTTCTATTTAACGTTTGACAAATGATAAACGTTTTCTATTCAGTCAACAACAAACAAACAAAACAATCAAAAAAAGAAGTGTCGTTTTGTGTCACTGAAATTTGTTCAGTATGTTGAGCTGTTTCGACAATAGGCAAGACATGAAAACCAGTTTGTCGGAGGTAGTTGCTATGTACGGTTGTCATAAAGAGAACGTGCACATAATCTGGTCTCATAGGAGGTCTTCAGTTCCTTTTATAACTGTATTATTTTTACTGCAACAAATTAAATAATATGTAAAAGAATAAAAACTTAGTATTTAACGAATTTGATTTATATTAAAATACCCCGTATCACATTTGAAGAGAGATCAATGTTGTTAAAATGAATGTGATTAATTATTTTAAAATACAGTTACATCAAAAAACAGTATATCTAAAAAGTAATAATGATGATGATAATAATAATAATAATAATAATAATAAGAAGAAGAAGAAGAAGAAGAAGAAGAAGAATATTAAAATATATATACATATAAAAATATATATATTTTATTGTAAAGACAAATTCAACATGTAGAACAGAAAACAGGTAATTCTGATGTGAGTGTAGACCATTCAGTCTGTTTGTGGATCTCACTCTTTTTCTCTTTGTCTGTATAGATAGAGAAATACGGCAAATTAGCTAAAGAAGAGAGAGAGAGAGAGAGAGAGAGAGAGAGAGAGAGAGAGAGAGAGAGAGAGAGAGAGAGAGAGAGAGAGAGAGAGAGAGAGAGCATACAAAACCACACTTTACAGAGATGTTTGTTGTTGTTCTTTTGTGTTTGTGTTTTTTGTATACAGAACGAAATATATTGTTTAATTTATTATTTGTTTTTCTCTCTGTACCTCGTGAATATTTGAAGCAAGGAAAAAATACAAATGAAATAACACAGCAATAAAAGTTGTGAAAATCGTCTCATTTTATAATCACTTTTATAATTTAATTATAAAACATTTCTTACAACATATGTTGCGTTAAAAAAAAAACAGTATAGAAAAACATTACACTAAATGTATTATATCAAAATATCAGACGTATTTTTATTAAAATATCTTTTATATTTACATTTAGTTAAAATGCATGGAACAGTGTAGTCAGTATTTTCTTGAGAAATTAAATAAATAAATAGGCAAAAGTTTTATCCAGTTATCAGGAGTAATACGTATTTATTTTATTTCATATTATTATTATTGTTATTATTATTATTATTTTTTTTTTTCAACGTTTCTTCGCTGAATTACATTTTTATTACGTAACCTAATCTAAGAAACAGGCGAAGTTTAGACTTAGTTAAGTAAAGTTAAGTCGTTAGTTTTCCTATTTTTCGTCTTGACTCTATTATTCTCACGTTATCAGTGAGTGTGTTAACAAACCCGAACACAATAAATTTATTTTTAAACGGAAATACGATCACAGCATAATATAAACAACATTCATTTTAAAACATCAGTATTATATGATGTAAATTATCTGTATGTACGAATATAACGCAAGCTATTTATCTTCTAAAGGACTTATGCGTTATGCATTTTCTATGTCACTAAAACCTGTTCACCAGGTGCTTAGAAGTTGACATATTTGACAATAGGTAAGACATGAAAACCAGTTTGTATAGGTAATTACTATGTACGTTGTTATAAACAGTACGTGCAAATAATCTGGTCTCATATTATTTGCAATAAATGTAAGTAATATATGAACAAAGAAAGAAAAAAGTAATGCTTAACGAATTGGATATATATTGAAATACCGTATCACTTATAAAGAGATGTAAATGTGGTTAATATATATGTGATTAATTATTTTAAAATAGTTATATCACAAAATAATGAATCTGATATATATATATATTAAAATAATTAATTACTTAGGGCTATAAGAATAAGGAGAGAGAGAGAGAGAGAGAGAGAGAGAGAGAGAGAGAGAGAGAGAGAGAGAGAGAGAGAGAGAGAGAGAGAGAGAGAGAGAGGATTTAACATATAGCTTACAGAGATTTAGATTTAATTAAAGAAATAGGGAAAACTGTATCCAGTTATCAAGAGCAATACATATTTATATATTTATCTTTTTTTACTTATTACTATTTTTTTCATGTTTTCAAAGTTGAAAATCATAACATTTTGGTTTTCTTCGGTGAATTAATTTGTTTCATACTTAAATTTATCGGCAGATGGAATATACGACTTCAAAATAATACAGACACTGCTCATTTTAAAACTGACTGTTATGTGATATTTATCTTCTATGGGATTAACGAGTGATATATTGTCTTAAACAGTATCTGTTCAAACAATAACGTTTATTATCTGTTATCAATAGGATTGAGTAACTTTATAGCAAAAACAGAATAATGGTTAGACAGTTCCAGGCAATATGTACAAAATAATTGATATTTTCATGGATTATGCATAATTTATTATTATACATATTGTCTGTCGCTCACACACACACACACACACACACACACTCACACACACACACACACACACACACACACACACACACACACAGCCTCACACATTCATATAGAGTCACAGCAAATAAAGTAAGTAGAAACATGAATAAACATTTACTTGTATGTATATGTACGTATGTGTGTGTGTCTATACATACATACACATATATACATACACATATGTTCATACACATACGCAGACACAGACATATTATTATTATTATTATTATTATTATTATTATTATTATTATTATTATTATTATTATTATTATTATTTTTTTTTTTTTTTTTTATTTATTTTATTTTATTTAATTTAAGAAACAGCCGAGATTTAAGTTACAATTACACAAAGTTAAGATTTATTTTGTTTTAGTTACTTTTGTAAGTTTATTTTTCTCCTTAAGCTTAATCAAGTGCATTCGTCGTGACTATATCACTCTGACCGCATCTGCGAATCTGTTCACAGTGCAAACACAATATATTTATCTGCAGATGGAATTACGACAAAAATATAATGAAGACACTATTCAGTTTAAAACTGATTGTCATATGATACAAACTATCTATACAGAAGCCTGTAATACAAGCTACTGATCGTCTACATGATTTACGCGTTGTACATATTCTGTTTAACGTTTAACAAATGATAAACGTTTCTGGATTTGTTTCATTGAAATCAGTTGAATGGGTGTTTTGAATTTGACATATCTGATAACAGGTAAGACACAAAAACAAGTTTATTCAGGTAGTTGTTCTGTACGTTTGTTATAAACAGTATGTGCAAACAATCACATCTGAGGTGTTGAGTTCTGTCATAATTTATTATTGTTAACTACAACAAATTGAGTAATATATGAAAGAAAAATTAACGTTTAACGAATGTGATATATATTAAAATACCATATCACATTGGGAGAAATATAAATGTTGTTAATATGAATCTGATTATCTTAAAATACAGTTATATCAAGAATAATGGATCTATTTTATATATATATTGTAAAGCCAAATTCAAGATGTAGAATAGAAAAATTTAGGGTGGATATAGACCAGTCAGCCTCTCTCTCTCTCTCTCTCTCTCTCTCTCTCTCTCTCTCTCTCTCTCTCTCTCTCTCTCTCTGTATGGATCTATTTCTCTGTTTAGATAGAGAGATACAGCGAATTAGATTAAAAAACAAAGAAAACAAAAGAGAAAGTTTTGGGCTATGAGAGAGAGAGAGAGAGAGAGAGAGAGAGAGAGAGAGAGAGAGAGAGAGAGAGAGAGAGAGAGAGAGAGAGAGAGAGAGAGAGAGAGTTTTAAAATGTTCTTTTAGATCTCTTTTCATCCTTTTTAAAAAACTGATTTTATGTTTATTCACGTTTAATCGATGTATGACTATATTTATATTAACGTGAACTAAATTCATTTGGAGATATCATCGTCATGGTTACATCATAAACAAATGTTCGTTTAACCCACGCGTGTTAAACTAGAGAACAAAACAATCAAGACTTCAGTGACTGTCTAATAATCAGATGAGAAGAGAAATCAGCAAATTAACTTCTTTAATTTAATTAATTGTTTATTTCTTTACAATTTTATCACTTTGCTTACTAACTTACTTAGATATTAACTTAGTTACTGACTTACTTATTTACTATTATTTCTATATTTCATTTCTATTATTGCACATTTTTATTTATTTATATATTTGTTTTATTATTTCTTTTATTTATTTCTTTTTTATTTAGTTGTGTTTTAGAACACATTTTGGTGGTACAATAAAAGTTCACACACAAAAATTGAAAAGGAACATTTTTTAATATTAATATTTATCCATTGAAATTGTATGTAAAGTACAGAATAAATAAATAAATAAATTAATTAAATTAAATTAAATTAAATTAAATTAAATTAAATTACATTAAATTAAATTAAATTAAATTAAATAAATAAGTAAGATATACGAAAAGGGATTAAATTAAATTAAAAATTAAAAATTAAAAAAAGATTAAAAAAATAACAGAAGAGGTAAACGATAAAATTACCTCTCCTATTCTTCATTAAAATATAACAAAGAAAAGAGAACATTATTCATGGAAAAGAAGAGGAAAATACATACACCGAGACACATAAAAAGATGTTAAAATTATCTTCAAACGTCAATAGAAGTTTACACTGATCTGTCTTAACACGCTACATACGACCTTGTTTAAGAGAAAAAGGTCACGAGGCGTAGTAATATTACCGCAGTGGTTAATACAAACCATATAAGGAGATTTGAGGTATCTGCAGTGTGGGACTATTTCTAAACGGCGAAGGAAACTCAACTGGATCGAGTCTGAGTTGAAGCTTAAAAGATAATAACTGTGAACTTTGTTTTAAAACAACAGTGTATTTTCACTTAGGTAAGGTCACGTTCTTATTCCTATGTTATTATCACCACTGCTACCAGTACTAGTAATAATATATTAAGTGTTGTTATTTGTATTATCGTTATTACTATGTTGTTATTTTTGTTGCGTTACATTAACGAAGTTTAGTAGAGTTACGCTGATTTCTATTATATTGTGTTTACTGATGTAAGAAAACAAAATCCCTATCGTCACTGTAAAGTCTACTGTTAACTGTGAGCAGTAAGATACATTTTATATACGTCTTTCTATAAACATGAAAGGAAAGTTTATACAGCGGCGGTAGAAAAAAAATTGTATTATCGTTTCGGTAATGAGAGGCGATCGCGCAACCTGTCAATTCTCAAAGTTTTTCTCCGATCTGAGATTCAAATCGTTCCGAATCTGTTTCTATCGATGTCGAAATGGTGTTAATCCTTTTCATAAATGTTGTTGCCGTTGTCACCATTATTTTGATGTAGTTTCTACGACATCGGGAAATAGTCTTGTTTCTTACTGCACACGCGTTAGAAATTTGGTAACTGTCGAAAAAATTGTTTTGATTCATCACGACTTGATAATAGTGGTAATTGGTGGATCAGAAACAAATTAAATCAAAATATATTAATTTGATTTTACGAACCAGGTAAACAGAAAAAATAATTATTCACTTTATCAGTTTAGACTCCAAATACGTAAAAGCTGCTTTCAATTTTGCAGTGGGATCACCTCATTAACAAAGAGACGCTGTTGAACGATGGCTGAAAAAGCGGTTGTACCACTTACAGAGTTAAAAGAAGAGTTTGCTACTTGTAATATATGCGAGGAATCGTTTGATGAGGAAGATAAATGTCCACGTTTACTGCCGTGTTATCACACTTTCTGTACTACTTGTCTTTATTGCATCTGGAGCAATTCAGAACATGGATTCACATGTCCTAATTGTAGAGAAACGTGGCCTGTTAACAACTCCGTACAAGAATCGTTTCAACGAAATATAATTTTATGTAATTTAGTTGAGTATCTGAAAATGAAGAACAAACCTGAACAGTTATTGTGTCAACTCTGTGAAAAACGTTCTAAAGCAACACACTGGTGCCAGGATTGTGACAAGTACATTTGTGATGAATGCTTAGTAAGTCACAAGAAAATTCCAGTCATAAAACAGCATAAAACGATTCCTTTAACAGAAATGTGTCAGATGACTGCAGATGAATATTTTCTTCAGCGAAAACAGATGTGTAAAGATCATGACAATATGAAACTTGATCTGTTTTGTAAACAGTGTTGGTCAGCTCTCTGTTCTTCATGTGTTCATGTTTATCACAGAGATCACGACATCTGTAACCTGAGAGACATTCACGAAGAGAAGAAATATTACATCACAACAGAATTAAACAAGTTACAAGCCTCAAAAGAGGTTTCAGAACAACACAGCATAAAACTGAAGCAAGAAAACACAACACTGGATACACACGAAGCACAACTCTTGAAAACAATTGATGATTCGTACGACACAATCATAGCAAAATTATCAGAGAGAAAGGAACAGATGAAACAAGATGTTGTTTCCAATATAGCCAAACAGAAAGCTGTGCGAGATAAACAGATAAAAGTGATTGCCGAGTCACAAAGTGAAAAGAACGATCATGTTCTGTACTGTCAACAGGCGATGCAGTTTGCAAGAGGTGGAGAGTTTCTACAGATGTGTGAATCTCTAGAACAAAGGATTCAGTCTCTAAGTCAAAGTCTACAGCTGGTTGATGTTCCCATGCAGGAAATCACCTTGGACGACACGTTTGAGCAAGTCAACGAAGTTTTGGAGGAAAATGTTACATTGTATGATGGCGTAATTTTCAAAGAGGAAGACACAGGTATGAAATGTACTAATGGTGGTGGGGGGGATCATTATGATGATGATGATGATTAAATTAAAGAAAAAGAGGTAATTGTAGTATTAATCATAATAGTAATTGTAAATCAAAAAAGGAAAGTCTCATGGAACAGAGTTAATGTTTATAGGGTTTTTTTTAGATAAAAATAACTTCTGAAGATTCTGTTTTTAGAAACATTACTATCGTTAGTGAAATTTAAAACATGAAAGTTATTTTTTGAAGTTTCCCCAAAACGTAGCATACGCTTAAAGCATAATATTGCATATAACTTTTGTGAAAAATGTTTCAGCAAGGACGTTAAATAATTTATTAGAAGACGTTCGCTGAAAATATTCCAGTCTATTTATTCAGTATGTTTGTTACTTACTAAACTCTTAAACTGTCCTACAGACATTAGAGCTGAAAACAAATATTTCTATTGGACGTATATATATATTTATTTGTTTTGTTTCTTTGTTGTTGTTGTTGTTAGTAAATATTGCCTATATGTCAGATGTAATGAGCGCATCTCCAATATAAAAGTGGTCGACTCAAGCGGCACTATTAAAGTAACGAATCGAAATACAGATGTTGTGTGATCATTAACCGTTGCAATATTTCAATATATACAATAAGCTCGGTATGAAGTGAGAAAAGTAACGAGCAAGTAAACCAGACAAGTAACATATCAGTTACTCTTATGGCAAGAGGTATAAAGAGAATCTATAATAGAATTTATTCTTTAATAAAAATGTTCTTATCCATCATCTGAAAAACATCAATATAGCGTTGCAGATTATACTAAGGTTTTGTACATTTTTGGTTTTAATACAGTAGCAGATGAAATAATAATACTAATCATAAATAATAGTTTGGCTTTTATTTCAAACAATAATGTTTCATTAATATTAATTCGATGTTGGTGGACATTTCGAAGTTTGTCATCGCATAGACTCTATTTTGTGTATCAAACAATTTCGAGGTACATTCATGGTTTAACATTGATTAGAACGTTAATTTGAAAATATACAGCAACTGAATAATGAAAAGGTAAGTTATTATTACGGTTACTACGGTAGATTTTATTTCTACGTCAGCTGACCTACTTATAACATCGAGTCGCGTGTCTTGTCTGGTTCGAGCACATTTTGAGAAGCGAACATCGAGGCGGTATTTTTCATTGTTAACAGGTTCACAAATTTTTACTGAATCTATAGATTTTGTATAGATAAGTAGATAACGTGTTTTCAGTTTAATTATGTAGTTAGTATTTAATAGCTCTGTGATTCAGTAATTTTCAGCACTACTACTTCAGATTTTAGACTATTACTGCTATTACAGTATTGCTACTACTTCTTTTGTTGTTGTTGTTGCTATTCTTATTCTTATTCTTATTATTACAGAATTGCGTAAAACAAAAAAATTACTGTGTTTAAAACCTAAACCTGTCAGTCACAGAGGAATCTACAGCGAAATTTCATGTAAGTTACAATTTTTATTTATTTACTTCTAAATATAATAATGATAATAATATATCTTGATAACAACAACAAATATATATATATATATATCCTTTTAAACACACAAAAAATGTTCAGTTGTATATATTGAAGGGAAACAACAACAAATTTTAAATGCAGAAATAAATTATTTTAGTAAAACAATTAGTTCTTTACTTTTTTTAAGTGCAAAAACTTAAGTTTTAAAATTATATTTGACTGTTAACAATTATTTAAATTGACAGAGTACTTTGTAAAAGTTAAATATTTAACACCATATTTTATTTTCACAGTGACAACGATGGAGTTTTCAGGAGAAACACTAAATTGGGAGAGATGTTGTATTAATGAATATAAGGAATTAGTTAACAAAAGATCGGTAGAAGAAAACGAAAATGAAGACAGGATGAAAGTTCTGATTGGAGTAACAGGTGACAAATATTTCAGAGAAAACAAATGTTATTTATGGCAAACTGATGTCATCTGTCACATTTTAGAAAGTGCAAAACTGGATTACGTAGCAGCCCAGATTGGAATCTGTGAGGAGGGTCACTGCGATGAGGAAAGTTTAATATCTAGAAATAAACATGCTTGGTGTGTTAATTTTTGTAGCTGTGCATTGCACAATGCATTGTGTTTAGGTGTTTATTCCTGCAGTGAATGCAAGTGTCACAGTCAAATGTGTGACTTTGAAACAAACACACTAGTCCACACATCACTTACACTAGTACTAGACACAGAAAGTAAAACACTGCACTTAATAAACACAGACACTAACACACTTGTACACACACTGACTGATGTTGACGTGTCACAACCGTTGATACCTGTTTTTGGTGTTTACAGTCGTCCTAGTTTTGATGTGAAAGTGAAAATTTTACCTGTAACTGATTTATCAAAAAATTCCACTTTGCTCAAACTGATCTCTTCTTTAATCTGCCCGTAAATTATTGAACGAAATAGTAATTACTTTAAAAGCAAACAAAAAAGTAAAACTATAAAGTAAATAACTGTTTGTTGTTGTTTATCACTGTACTGTACTTGAATAAACTAAATATAAATATTCTCAGTGACAAACACAGGCTATCATTTTAATGCACCAATACAAAAACACACACCAACACAGACACAGACACGGTATGCAAACACACACATAAACATATACTCGCTCATACACACACACAGATACAGATACTCACATACACACATATGAACTAGTAGATTTATCTATCTAAATTATTTGTGAACGTTATTAATTTTAAATTTTCCGTTTAATATCTCATTAGAAGTAATCCTCAGTCTACAGTGTCTCTCTACACCTCCACTCCATGTTGAGTATCTAGTCTACTGTGATTGCATTTAAATAAAGAGTGAAAGGAGACTAGAATTTACATAGTTGTTATTAGAATGAATTTGAGTTACTGGTGAATCTCATATTTCATGTTATTGTAATGAGTTTATTATATTATTAATCATAATAATATTACTATTGTAGAAATTTATGTAAATATCGATAAATGTTGAAAAGATTTTTCAGGTTTTGTTTATTTAATGGATGCTAATTTTGTGTTAAAATTGATGAATGCTTAAAAAATAATAATAATAAATGTGATATTCTAAAACAGATTTTTTGTTTTTAATGCTAAATATGTAAAATGTTAATATGGATAATCATTCCTTCTTTGTTCCCTTCATTAGTTTTATATTTATTATTGTTATATATTTTTTATTTTTTTATTTCTTCTGTTTTAGATTCTTCTCTCTTTCCTGTATTCTGTCATTCAGCTGTTTTTATTGTTTCTTTACATTTGCTTTTCTATTTGCTTTTCTTTTCGTTTGTTGATTTCGTAGTTTTGTTTTGTTTTATGTACAAAAAGGTGACTTCAAAGCTGATTTGAATTGCAGTTAAATTATGAATGTTTATCCAAAATGATATTGAATAATAATAATAATAATAATAATAATAATAATAATAATAATAATAATAATAATAATAATAAAATCTGAGGCTGATTGTGATAATGACGATAATGACTGTTGTCATCAATAATTTACAATCAAAAAGAAACAGTTTCATATGACATTGTCAGGTAGTCGAGAAGATTTTAGGAACAACAAAAAAATAATTCACAATTGATAGAAATAAGAAAAGAACATAGAAACAAAAAATCAGTTATTGAATCAAACGAATAAACGATGAAAGGAACTTAAAAAAAGAACAAAAAGCAGCTGTCTTCTAGAGTTTTATTTATTTAGTTAGTTAGTTAGTTAGTTACTTAGTTCCATAGTTCATTTCATTTCATCTTTTGTTATTATTTATTGTCTTTCATTTTATGTTTTCATGTATTTATTTATTTAATACTTACCTGTTTTAACTGTTATTATCCAACTTTGTTTTTTAACATTCATACATACAAACATACATAACCAGTAGAAGAAAATTAAAAATATGAATGTTTCAGATTTTGCCACACAATGTATCTTTCGCAATGATTGCAGATAATTGAAAACTCAGTTATTTTTCAACATCTGAACCAATGTAATAAAAGCTTAGAGAAACACGAGAAAGAAGTAACAACTTTTGTTTTATATAATTTTCTCAGGAGCAAACATGGTAACTACTAGTCTGTATGCATTGTTCCTTGGGCAGTGGCTAGCGTCAGTCAAATGATTTATATTTTTATTGCCTGAGTATATCAACCATGACTGTCTGGTAGTTATTCACAGCAGCATGTAACGTTTTTGTAGTCGGTGGTGGATTAGGGGCATGGTTGATGAACTTTAATTACTGAATTATGAGAGAATTTAATACATAAATTTACTCAACTTTCGAAGGGTTGTGAAATCGTTGTTGGACCATCATCTTTTGATGAAGAGTCGACAAATAATGTGAAGAAATCTAAATTTATTTCTTCTAAAACCTGGCCGAGGTTTCTCATCATTTGGTCTGCTGATGTCGAAGCCTTGAAAAAAGTATCACCGTTTGTGATACAAAAGTGGCTGCAAGGCTTGGGCAGTAAGCCTAAAAATGTTTTTTTTTTAAAACTTAAACATGGTCCATTGTTAGTAAAATGCTCAGCAGAGAGTCATTCCAAAAAGTTACTTAAATGAAGAATTTTTGAATACATATAACAGTGAGTCTAAATAGCCTAATACCTATTAAAATGTGTGGAGTACCTATTAGAGTCAGTCCACACACAACACTGACAACATCCAAAGGAGTGATTCCGTGTAGGGATCTGAAAGATGTTAGTGAGGAAGATTCAACGTGTCGTATCTGTCAAACAGTACCTTTATTCTGACATTTAATGTGTCCACTCTTCCAGATTCAGTGAAAGCAGGATATTTACGTATTTCTGTTGTACCGTATTCCAAACCGTCACAAACGTGGACATTAACAGACAGCATGTCGTGACAGACAGACACGTGCTCCATGAGGTCAGTTTGACCATAAAAGCAAGACATGTCAAAACTATATGGCATGTACCAATTATGGAGAGAAACACTTTGCGAACTCGCGAGGGTGCCAAAAGTAGAAATTAGGGAAAACGGTACAGCGTATCAAAGTAGAAAGGAAACTGTCATTCACTGAGGCTAAAAATGTGGTAGAGTTTTCTTCAGCAGTAGTAACACGTCCCAGCAGCGTCTGTCTGGAAGAGAGACCAAGAAACAGAGTAAGGATTTTTCTTCAGAAAGATTAAAGAAAGCTGAAAAACAACCTGTTATGACCGATGATCTTTAGACAACTGGCTGATATGTATGTTCTAACGGATGTATTAGAAAATCGTCCACAGCCTCGATAATCGTCGAAGCAAACGTTGAATCCCATAGTACCTCCTGATAACTAATTCAGTTACTGAGTGGAACTGTCGTGGGCTTAGGCCGATTTTGATGAATTGAGCCTTTCTGTTGTTAAACATAATCCCCTTGCAGTCTGCCTTCAGGAAACTTTTCTTAAAGACACTGATCCTTTTCCTGCTAGAGGGTCTAACCCAGTGTTTCTCAACCTTTTTTTACTCTCGACATACCTACGAGCGCATGAAACTGTCGCGACACAGTAATAATTTTAAATATTATATGATGAAATCGTAAAATAAATTAAAATATATATATATGGACTTGTCTGATACAGTTTATTATGTTAGTATCCCAGAATTGCCACTTACCTAGTGTGAAACTTGTGCCTGGTGTTGTCTTATGACTTCTTGAATATTTGGTCGTATGTGCGATAAGCAAACTCTCATTTCTTCTTCAGTGGAACGTAATCTTTCTCTCTTCTTATTTTTTATATTATTTAAGGTTGAAAAGCCCAATTCACACAAATAAGAAGTAGAGAATTGTAAAAGAACTAACAGGGCTTTTTCAGCTAATGCGGGAAATTCCTTTTGTATTGAAATCCAAAATGTGTCGATATCTACCTCAGAATGCTTCATTTTAAGACTGCGGTCACTTGAAATGGTAGCCAATTCTTCTTCTTCGCATAATTTAAGCACAATATTAGAAGGAACATCTACAAAAGGATTACGAACCCAGTCGTACTTTTCAGTGTTCAGCGACGGAAAGTAGTGGTCGATGTTTTCTTCGAGCGCTGTCAGATGCTCAACCACGATAGGGATCATTTCTTTAGTGCAGTTAGTACGCATTGTAGGAAACAGATCAAACTCACCCAACTTTGCTCTGTTTTTCCAAATAACAATTTTCTTTTTAAGGGCAACCAACTTATCTGTCGAAGTTAGAATATTTTCGTTTCGACCTTGTATACTACTGTTCACAATATTAAGTTGACCAAATATTTCCGTTAAATATTTGCAAAGTCTGTTCTAACTAGCATAATTTCTTAACTAAATACACCTAGTTAGCTACATCTCTTTACTAATAAGTGTTTAAGAATGACAATAATTAAAAACACAGCGAAGTTAATTCGGCAATCGGCATTACGCACGCGCACAGACGACCAGTGTGGAACAACACCACACACACAACCTATCACACTGACGTCTCATGGGCAACTGATCGACCTTGAGCGAAAGGTGCAAAGATTGGTGGCCGCCACTAAAAGGAAGTTCCTTCCTCCAAGGCATATTAGTAGAACATGACACCGAGATTTATGCACACTGTCCGTGTTTTCAGGTGTTCGTCACAAAGTTTCGCGACACACCTGAGGGAGCCTCGCGACACGGCGGTTGAGAATCACTGGTCTAACCTATGACAAATTCGAGGAACCTGAAAACAGTTCATAAAACCGTAACTTTATGTTCAGTTTATCGGAATCATTTCAGTTTTGACACTCAGGATCTGAAAGAGCTCAAAGACCAGGGCATATCTCCTTTTATTCTGATGGGAGATTTGAGTGGTCATCATACATTGTGGGTGTGTGAAGAGGCTAATAATAGAGGACAGCAATTGTAAGACACAGCTCTCAAAAAGGACTTGATTCCTTTTAACACTAAGTCACAAATATTTTCATTTTGGAAGCGATACCTTCATTCAGTAGATTTACCCCTTTGAAGTCGAACAGTTTGTATTGATTTCTGCTTCATCCTTGCGGTTGTGACTACTTTCCAATTTTCTTGGAGAATGACAGACTATCTTCTCTGGTAAAGGTTCATGGATGGAAACTGACGAAGGGAAATTGGGATTTATTCCGACATCTTCACCAATATGCCATTACAGAAGCTGACAACATCAACCAGTGTATGAAATTGGTGTTCATTGCTCTTTATGCATCGACGATTTTCAGATTTGCTATCGCTTGTCCAATACGATTATTGTCGAATACGAGTTGCAACTTTGTCTGAATAAACTTTAGCAATGACCATCTGAAAATGCAATAGCAATAAATTCTCAATAATTTAAACGTTACTGGCAATACTGAATAGGGAGCAGATAGAAAGGACATGTTCCGACTCTGTAGAATAAACCAGTTGTTAGCTGCAGATGCTTTCGAGTTCGGAAGTGTTCGTTTTTGACCATCTGAGATGAAAATGCAATAGTTCAATAATAAGAATTCAATGAATGAACAAATTAATAACAGAGAGAAAAAATAAGATTGATTTCTTCTCCTGGAAACACATGAAAGGTTCCTGAAAATGCAATAGCAATAATTTATAGCAATAATAATAATAATAATAATAATAATAATAATAATAATAATAATAATAATAAATGAATGAATAGATAGATAAATATTACTTTTACTTATTCCATAAATACAGTTAACATTGATTTTACCCTCTAATATCTTTGTAAAGAAAGTAGAAGACAGATAAATAGAAAGTAAATTAATCACAAGAATGTGATGTTGTATTATCTGTCTGTCATAACAGAGTTCTTGCAACATTTTTCTGCCTGTTATAAAGACATCTTGAACTATATAACAGCTATATCATTACGTCACGTGATGGTTCTCGTGTCACGTGAGGATTTTTATATTTTGTAGCGTAGGTATTATTGGTGTGACTCTTTGTATGTTAAATGATGCAGGATAATGTGTAATAAGTTTATAAAACATATTCGTTTAATAGTAAAATTAGTATTGACCTTTTGTATTGTTGTAGATCATCCTAATGTTTAATACACTTTTGGTTTTAATACTGTTCCTAATGAAAAACCAAAGATATAATCATAACAAATATATATATAAAACAAATAAATAAATAAATAAATAAATTAAAAAAAACAATAACCTGGCTTTTATTTTTTATTAGTCTTAATTTGATGTTGGTGGCATTTCGAACTTCGTCATCGAATAAGACTTTATTTTGTTTATAAAACAATTTGGAAGTACATGCATATTCATGGTTTAACATTGATTACAACGATAATTCGAAAATATACAGCAATTTAATAATAAAAGGTAAGTTATTATTATAGTTATTACGGTAGATTTAACTTTTACGTCAGTTGACCTACTTAAAATAATAAATGGCGTTTGTTGCAGCCAGGATTGAGAAACGAACATCGAGTCGCTGTTTTTTTATTACTGTTACCAGGTTTGTAAACTTTGACTGAATTTATGGATTTGCTATAGACAAGTAGATAACATGTTTTCAATTTAATTAGGTAGTTAGTATTTAATAGCTGTGTGAGTCAGTAATTTCTCGCACTGCTGTTTAAATTTGTTTGCTATTACTGCTGTTACCGTACTACTAGTAATGCCGCTTTTTGCTGTCGTTTTTGCTATTATTATTATTATTATTATTATTGCAGAATTATCTAAAACAAGAAAATTGCTGACATGTCAGTCAAAGAGTAATGTAGAGAGAAATTTTATGTAAGTAACGATTTTTATTTACTTCTAAACATAATATTAATAATGATGATAATGTTGATAAAGACAACAAAACATTAAATAATGTATTAAAGAAACAAAAGTTTAATTATCATTTTTTTTATATTGAAAGACAACATTATAATAAAAATTAAATAAATTATTTTAAAACGTCTGATTGATTTACTTACATGTTGTAATTAGAAAAACAAGTTTTAAAATTGTATTTGATTGTTAATAGTTGTATAAGTGACAGTGCAGTTTGTAAAAATTAAATATTTAACAACATATTTTATTTTGACAGTGACAACAATGAAGTTTGCAGAAATGTTGGGAGGAATGTTGTAAAGAAAATACGGAATTAATTAACAGAAGAAAACCATAATGGAGACAGGATGAAAGTTATGATGGAGTAACAAGTGACATAAGTTTTAGAGAAAACAAATGTTACATTTGGGAAAGTGAAATAACCTGTCACATTTTGAAAAATGCAAAACTGAATAAAGTAGCAGCTCAGACTGGAGTCTGTGTGGAGGGACACTGCGATGAGGAACTTCAAATAGCTGGAAATAAACATGCTTGTTTTGTTTCTTTTTTATTAGCTCTAAAATACACAGAAAAATGTGAAAGTCCACTGTATGACTACAGTAAAAAAAAAACCAAAAAAACCCACACTAGTCCACACATCACTTACACTAACGCTAGACAAAGAAACTTGATGTCTGTTTGTAATGAATACACATAATGAACCTGCTTGGTGTGAAGAAAACCAAAATGAAGACAGGATGAAAGTTATGAATGGAGTAACAGGTGACAGAGAAAACAAATGTTACATTTGGGAAAGTGAAATAACCTGTCACATTTTACAAAGTGCAGAACTGAATAAAGTAGCAGCTCAGATTGGAGTTTGTGAAGAGGGACCCTGTGATGAGGAAATTTTAATATCTACTAAGAAACATTCTTCGTGTGTTAATTTCTGTAGCTGTGAAGGAAGTGTAATAGTCCAGTGTGACTATAAAACAAACACACTAGTCCACACATCACTTTACACCAGTACTAGACAGAGAAAGTAAAAAGCTACACATAACAAACACAGACACTAACACACTTGTGCACACACTGTGTTTGCTGTTTACAGTCCTACTTTGTTTGATGTGAAAGTGAAAATTTTACCTGATTTATCAAAGAATTCCACTTTGCTCAAACTGATCTCTTCTTTAATTGAATGTTTGATACAAAATAAATAAATAAATAAATGTGATATTTTAAAACTGTTTTTGTTTTTATTGCTAAATCACATAAATGTATAATGTTCATGTGACAGTTGTCTTATTTTTTTATTCATTCCTACTTTGTTTCCTTCCTTATATTTACTATTATATTTTTATTTTATTTATTTAATTCTTTATTTTAGGTTCTTCACTCTTTCCTGTATTCTATCATTCACCTAGGTATTACTTTTTTTTTTTTTTTTCATTTTTTTGTTATTCCTAACTTTTTCATTCCTTCATTCTTTCCTTTCTGTATTGTGTTAGTTCTTTCTTTTTTCTTTCCCATTGTTCTCTAAGCTTGTATTACATTAATTGTTTCAGATGTTGAAAAATTACTGACTTACAAATTCTATATAGTAATTGTTAGAGATGCATCATTGTGTGGCAAAATCTGAAACATTCATATTTTTAATTCTCTTGCAAGGGTTATTTTTATTTATTTACTGACATATACTTGTACTAGTTATCCAGCATGTAACATATTATGCACTGTTTTGTGTTTTGTTTTTTAAAGTTTTCTTTTTCTTCTTAATTTTTAATTTTTAATTAATTAATTAATTTTTTTGATGGGTTGCTCCCTTATTTCCATCCATTTTGATTCCTTTAGTGGTTCCTTTAAGCTTTTTGACTGAATTACAATACCATTTTTAGTTGTTTCTCTTTGTTTGTAAATTATTGATGACAACAGTCATTACCATCTTTATCAGTCTTTTATTATTATTATTATTTTTTATTATTATTATTATTATTAATAATTTTATATTTCAAGAGTTTAAAAATTAATAGTAATAGTTTACTGCATTTAAAAAAAGAGTTATAATAATAATAAACATCCTATATACATCTTACATTGCTACATATTATTTTTTGTTATTATTCCATATTTATATTGCACCTTTTCCATACTAAGTAAGTTAAAGGATTATGTGTACAGTGTAAACTAATAAACTAAAATATTAAAATAAATGTAAACATAATGGTGAACATGTTAAAATGGTGATCAACACTGTATAACAATTAACAGACTAGCCTGAACATTTTAGAATTGGAAAAATAAAACAACTGTATATTGACAAAGTGGATTTGAAAGAAATGGGTCTTTAGTAGCGTTTTAAATGTAGTTTCAGCCTTCTTGGTGTTACTTAGCTCAGATTATGGAGCTCAGACCTTGATGTTACTTGGGAGTGAGTTCCACACAGTTGATGCAACAAACCTGAAATATCTCTAGCCATATGTAGTTCTTAATGGTGACAATAAAATTGACTACTGCAGTTATTTCCTTTCGACTACATTTTCACGACACAGTACTACATATACAAGTGAAAAGCTGATATAGATTTAATCTGCAGTGTATTTATTTCATTTTATTATTTTTCTTTTCTCTTCTTTTCTCTTCTTTTTTCTTTTTCTTTTCTTCTTAAAATGTTACGAAAACTGAGGAATGGTCCATTGTTAGTAAAATGCTCAGAAAAGAGGCATTCAAAAAAGTTACTTAAATGAAGAATTTTTGAATACTTCTAAAAGTCAGTCTAAATAGCCTAATACCCATTAAAATGTGTGGAGTACCTATTAGAGTCAGTCCACACACAACACTGACAACATCCAAAGGAGTGATTGCAGGTAGGGATCTGGAAGATGTTAGTGAGGAAGACTCAACGTGTCGTATCTGTCAAACAGTACCTTTATTCTGACTTTTAATGTGTCCACTCTTCCAGATTCAGTGAAAGCAGGATATTTACGTATTTCTGTTGTACCGTATTCCAAACCGTCACAAACGTGGACATTAACAGATAGCATGTCGTGACAGACAGACACGTGCTCCATGAATTCAGGTTGACCATGAAAGCAAGACATGTCAAAACTATATGGCACGTACCAATTATGGAGAGAAACACTGCGAACTCGCGAGGGTGCCAAAAGTAGAAATTAGGGAAAACGGTACAGCGTATCAAAGTAGAAAGGAAACTGTCATTCACTGAGGCTAAAAATGTGGTAGAGTTTTCTTCAGCAGTAGTAACACGTCCCAGCAGCGTCTGTCTGGAAGAGAGACCAAGAAACAGAGTAAGGATTTTTCTTCAGAAAGATTAAAGAAAGCTGAAAAACAACCTGTTATGACCGATAATCTTTAGACAACTGGCTGATATGTATGTTCTAATGGATGTATTAGAAAATCGTCCACAGCCTCGATAATCGTCGAAGCAAACGTTGAATCCCATAGTACCTCCTGATAACTAATTCAGTTACTGAGTGGAACTGTCGTGGGCTTAGGCCGATTTTGATGAATTGAGCCTTTCTGTTGTTAAACATAATCCCCTTGCAGACTGCCTTCAGGAAACTTTTCTTAAAGACACTGATCCTTTTCCTGCTAGAGGGTCTAACCCAGTGTTTCTCAACCTTTTTTTACTCTCGACATACCTACGAGCGCATGAAACTGTCGCGACACAGTAATAATTTTAAATATTATATGATGAAATCGTAAAATAAATTAAAATATATATATATATGGACTTGTCTGATACAGTTTATTATGTTAGTATCCCAGAATTGCCACTTACCTAGTGTGAAACTTGTGCCTGGTGTTGTCTTATGACTTCTTGAATATTTGGTCGTATGTGCGATAAGCAAACTCTCATTTCTTCTTCAGTGGAACGTAATCTTTCTCTCTTCTTATTTTTTATATTATTTAAGGTTGAAAAGCCCAATTCACACAAATAAGAAGTAGAGAATTGTAAAAGAACTAACAGGGCTTTTTCAGCTAATGCGGGAAATTCCTTTTGTATTGAAATCCAAAATGTGTCGATATCTACCTCAGAATGCTTCATTTTAAGACTGCGGTCACTTGAAATGGTAGCCAATTCTTCTTCTTCGCATAATTTAAGCACAATATTAGAAGGAACATCTACAAAAGGATTACGAACCCAGTCGTACTTTTCAGTGTTCAGCGACGGAAAGTACTGGTCGATGTTTTCTTCGAGCGCTGTCAGATGCTCAACCACGATAGGGATCATTTCTTTAGTGCAGTTAGTACGCATTGTAGGAAACATATCAAACTCACCCAACTTTGCTCTGTTTTTCCAAATAACAATTTTCTTTTTAAGGGCAACCAACTTATCTGTCGAAGTTAGAATATTTTCGTTTCGACCTTGCATATGTTCACAATATTAAGTTGACCAAATATTTCCGTTAAATATTTGCAAAGTCTGTTCTAACTAGCATAATTTCTTAACTAAATACACCTAGTTAGCTACATCTCTTTACTAATAAGTGTTTAAGAATGACAATAATTTAAAACACAGCGAAGTTAATTCGGCAATCGGCATTACGCACGCGAACAGACGACCAGTGTTGAACAACACCAAACACACAACCTATCACACTGACGTCTCATGGGCAACTGATCGACCTTGAGCGATAGGTGCAAAGGTTGGTGGCCGCCACTGATCGGTGGACTTTGAATGTGTGCATATTCATTGGAGAAAGGAAGTTCCTTCCTCCAAGGCATATTAGTAGAACATAACACCGAGATTTTTACACATTGTCCGTGTTTTCAGGTGTTCGTCACAAAGTTTCGCGACACACCTGAGGGAGCCTCGCGACACGGCGGTTGAGAATCACTGATGTAACCTATCACAAATTCGAGGAAACTGAAAACAGTTTATAAAACCATAACTTTATATTCAGTTTATCGCAATCATTTCAGTTTTGACACTCAGGATCTGAAAGAGCTCAAAGACCAGGGCATATCTCCTTTTATTATGATGGGAGATTTGAGTGGTCATCATATATTGTGGGTGTGTGAAGAGGTTAATAATAGAGGACAACAATTGTAAGACACAGTTCTCAAAAAGGACTTGATTCCTTTTAACACTAAGTCACAAATATTTTCATTCTGGAAGCGATACCTTCATTCAGTAGATTTACCCCTTTGTAGTCGACCAGTTCGTATTGATTTCTGCTTCATCCTTGCGGTTGTGACTACTTTCCAATTTTCTTGGAGAATGACAGACTACCTTCTCTGGTAAAGGTTCATGGATGGAAACTGACGAAGGGAAATTGGGATTTATTCCGACATCTTCACCAATATGCTATTACAGAAGCTGACAACATCAACCAGTGTATCAAACTGGTGTTCGTTGCTCTTTATACATCGACGATTTTCAGATTTGCTATCGCTTGTCCGATACGATTATTGTCGAATACGAGTTGCAACTTTGTCTGAATAAACTTTAGCAATGACCATCTGACAACAGTTTTAAATTCTCAATAATTTAAACGTTACTGGCAATACTGAATGGGGAGCAGATAGAAAGGACATGTTCCGACTCTGTAGTTTCTTAATACAATCTAAATCGGATTACGGGTCCACTGTATTTGGGTAGGCAACCAGTTGTTAGCTGCAGATGCTAGATCCCATTCTCAACCAGGGTATGCATCATCGAGTTCGGACGAGTGTTCTTTTTTCATTAACGCGAATTAACTGTGAGATGTTTATAAACACGCTCTCTCTCTCTCTCTCTCTCTCTCTCTCTCTCTCTCTCTCTCTCTCTCTCTCTCTCTCTCTCTCTCTCTCTCTCTCTCTCTCTCTCACACACCACGTTCATTAAGATTATTAAGAATTAGTTTATTAATAAGAATAGTCAATGAATGAACAAATTTATAACAGAGAGAGAAAAAATAAGATTGATTTCTTCTCCTGGAAACACATGAAAGGTTCCTGAAAATGCAATAGGATCATTTTTAATTTATAGCAATAATAATAATAATAATAAATGAATGAATAGATAAATAAATATTACTTTTACTTATTCCATAAATACAGTTAACATTGATTTTACCCTCTAATATCTTTGTAAAGAAAGTAGAAGACAGATAAATAGAAAGTAAATTAATCACAAGAATGTGATTTTGTATTATCTGTCTGTCATAACAGAGTTCTTGCAACATTTTTCTGCCTGTTATAAAGACATCTTGAACTATATAACAGCTATATCATTACGTCACGTGATGGTTCTCGTGTCACGTGAGGATTTTTATATTTTGTAGCGTAGGTATTATTGGTGTGACTCTTTGTATGTTAAATGATGCAGGATAATGTGTAATAAGTTTATAAAACATATTCGTTTAATAGTAAAATTAGTGTTGACCTTTTGTATTGTTGTAGATCATCCTAATGTTTAATACACTTTTGGTTTTAATACTGTTCCTAATGAAAAACCAAAGATATAATCATAACAAATATATATATAAAACAAATAAATAAATAAATAAATTAAAAAAAACAATAACCTGGCTTTTATTTTTTATTAGTCTTAATTTGATGTTGGTGGCATTTCGAACTTCGTCATCGAATAAGACTTTATTTTGTTTATAAAACAATTTGGAAGTACATGCATATTCATGGTTTAACATTGATTACAACGATAATTCGAAAATATACAGCAATTTAATAATAAAAGGTAAGTTATTATTATAGTTATTACGGTAGATTTAACTTTTACGTCAGTTGACCTACTTAAAATAATAAATGGCGTTTGTTGCAGCCAGGATTGAGAAACGAACATCGAGTCGCTGTTTTTTTATTACTGTTACCAGGTTTGTAAACTTTGACTGAATTTATGGATTTGCTATAGACAAGTAGATAACATGTTTTCAATTTAATTAGGTAGTTAGTATTTAATAGCTGTGTGAGTCAGTAATTTCTCGCACTGCTGTTTAAATTTGTTTGCTATTACTGCTGTTACCGTACTACTAGTAATGCCGCTTTTTGCTGTCGTTTTTGCTATTATTATTATTATTATTATTATTGCAGAATTATCTAAAACAAGAAAATTGCTGACATGTCAGTCAAAGAGTAATGTAGAGAGAAATTTTATGTAAGTAACGATTTTTATTTACTTCTAAACATAATATTAATAATGATGATAATGTTGATAAAGACAACAATAACATTAAATAATGTATTAAAGAAACAAAAGTTTAATTATCATTTTTTTTATATTGAAAGACAACATTATAATAAAAATTAAATAAATTATTTTAAAACGTCTGATTGATTTACTTACATGTTGTAATTAGAAAAACAAGTTTTAAAATTGTATTTGATTGTTAATAGTTGTATAAGTGACAGTGCAGTTTGTAAAAATTAAATATTTAACAACATATTTTATTTTGACAGTGACAACAATGAAGTTTGCAGAAATGTTGGGAGGAATGTTGTAAAGAAAATACGGAATTAATTAACAGAAGAAAACCATAATGGAGACAGGATGAAAGTTATGATGGAGTAACAAGTGACATAAGTTTTAGAGAAAACAAATGTTACATTTGGGAAAGTGAAATAACCTGTCACATTTTGAAATGTGCAAAACTGAATAAAGTAGCAGCTCAGACTGGAGTCTGTGTGGAGGGACACTGCGATGAGGAACTTCAAATAGCTGGAAATAAACATGCTTGTTTTGTTTTTTTTTATTAGCTCTAAAATACACAGAAAAATGTGAAAGTCCACTGTATGACTACAGTAAAAAAAAAAAAAAACCAAAAAACCCACACTAGTCCACACATCACTTACACTAACGCTAGACAAAGAAACTTGATGTCTGTTTGTAATGAATACACATAATGAACCTGCTTTGGTGTGAAGAAAACCAAAATGAAGACAGGATGAAAGTTATGAATGGAGTAACAGGTGACAGAGAAAACAAATGTTACATTTGGGAAAGTGAAATAACCTGTCACATTTTACAAAGTGCAGAACTGAATAAAGTAGCAGCTCAGATTGGAGTTTGTGAAGAGGGACCCTGTGATGAGGAAATTTTAATATCTACTAAGAAACATTCTTCGTGTGTTAATTTCTGTAGCTGTGAAGGAAGTGTAATAGTCCAGTGTGACTATAAAACAAACACACTAGTCCACACATCACTTTACACCAGTACTAGACAGAGAAAGTAAAAAGCTACACATAACAAACACAGACACTAACACACTTGTGCACACACTGTGTTTGCTGTTTACAGTCCTACTTTGTTTGATGTGAAAGTGAAAATTTTACCTGATTTATCAAAGAATTCCACTTTGCTCAAACTGATCTCTTCTTTAATTGAATGTTTGATACAAAATAAATAAATAAATAAATGTGATATTTTAAAACTGTTTTTGTTTTTATTGCTAAATCATATAAATGTATAATGTTCATGTGACAGTTGTCTTATTTTTTTATTCATTCCTACTTTGTTTCCTTCCTTATATTTACTATTATATTTTTATTTTATTTATTTAATTCTTTATTTTAGGTTCTTCACTCTTTCCTGTATTCTATCATTCACCTAGGTATTACTATTTTTTTTTTTTTCATTTATTTTGTTATTCCTAACTTTTTCATTCCTTCATTCTTTCCTTTCTGTATTGTGTTAGTTCTTTCTTTTTTCTTTCCCATTGTTCTCTAAGCTTGTATTACATTAATTGTTTCAGATGTTGAAAAATTACTGACTTACAAATTCTATATAGTAATTGTTAGAGATGCATCATTGTGTGGCAAAATCTGAAACATTCATATTTTTAATTCTCTTGCAATGGTTATTTTTATTTATTTACTGACATATACTTGTACTAGTTATCCAGCATGTAACATATTATGCACTGTTTTGTGTTTTGTTTTTTAAAGTTTTCTTTTTCTTCTTAATTTTTAATTTTTAATTAATTAATTAATTTTTTTGATGGGTTGCTTCCTTATTTCCATCCATTTTGATTCCTTTAGTGGTTCCTTTAAGCTTTTTGACTGAATTACAATACCATTTTTAGTTGTTTCTCTTTGTTTGTAAATTATTGATGACAACAGTCATTACCATCTTTATCACAGTCTTTTTTATTATTATTATTATTATTATTATTATTATTATTAATAATTTTATATTTCAAGAGTTTAAAAATTAATAGTAATAGTTTACTGCATTTAAAAAAGAGTTATAATAATAATGAACATCCTATATACATCTTACATTGCTACATATTATTTTTTGTTATTATTCCATATTTATATTGCACCTTTTCCATACTAAGTAAGTTAAAGGATTATGTGTACAGTGTAAACTAATAAACTAAAATAATAAAATAAATGTAAACATAATGGTGAACATGTTAAAATGGTGATCAACACTGTATAACAATTAACAGACTAGCCTGAACATTTTAGAATTGGAAAAATAAAACAACTGTATATTGACAAAGTGGATTTGAAAGAAATGGGTCTTTAGTAGCGTTTTGAATGTAGTTTCAGCCTTCTTGTTACTTAGCTCAGATTATGGAGCTCAGACCTTGATGTTACTTGGGAGTGAGTTCCACAAAGTTGCAACAAACCTGAAATATCTCTAGCCATATGTAGTTCTTAATGGTGACAATAAAATTGACTACTGCAGTTATTTCCCTTCGACTACATTTTCACGACACACTACTACATATACAAGTGAAAAGCTGATATAGGTTTAATCTGCAGTGTATTTATTTCATTTTATTATTTTTCTTTTCTCTTCTTTTCTCTTCTTTTTTCTTTTTCTTTTTCTTTTCTTCTTAAAATGTTACGAAAACTGAGGAATGGTCCATTGTTAGTAAAATGCTCAGAAAAGAGGCATTCCAAAAAGTTACTTAAATGAATAATTTTTCAATACTTCTAACAGTCAGTCTAAATAGCCTAATACCCATTAAAATGTGTGGAGTACCTATTAGAGTCAGTCCACACACAACACTGACAACATCCAAAGGAGTGATTGCAGGTAGGGATCTGGAAGATGTTAGTGAGGAAGACTCAACGTGTCGTATCTGTCAAACAGTACCTTTATTCTGACTTTTAATGTGTCCACTCTTCCAGATTCAGTGAAAGCAGGATATTTACGTATTTCTGTTGTACCGTATTCCAAACCGTCACAAACGTGGACATTAACAGAGAGCATGTCGTGACAGACAGACACGTGCTCCATGAGGTCAGTTTGACCATGAAAGCAAGACATGTCAAAACTATATGGCATGTACCAATTATGGAGAGAAACACTGCGAACTCGCGAGGGTGCCAAAAGTAGAAATTAGGGAAAACGGTACAGCGTATCAAAGTAGAAAGGAAACTGTCATTCACTGAGGCTAAAAATGTGGTAGAGTTTTCTTCAGCAGTAGTAACACGTCCCAGCAGCGTCTGTCTGGAAGAGAGACCAAGAA
The DNA here is from genome assembly GCA_012295275.1 of Chrysomallon squamiferum. Lineage (NCBI taxonomy): Eukaryota > Metazoa > Mollusca > Gastropoda > Neomphalida > Peltospiridae > Chrysomallon > Chrysomallon squamiferum. The sequence goes on from CM022666.1 coordinate 14,744,710, forward strand.
ACAGAGTAAGGATTTTTCTTCAGAAAGATTAAAGAAAGCTGAAAAACAACCTGTTATGACCGATAATCTTTAGACAACTGGCTGATATGTATGTTCTAATGGATGTATTAGAAAATCGTCCACAGCCTCGATAATCGTCGAAGCAAACGTTGAATCCCATAGTACCTCCTGATAACTAATTCAGTTACTGAGTGGAACTGTCGTGGGCTTAGGCCGATTTTGATGAATTGAGCCTTTCTGTTGTTAAACATAATCCCCTTGCAGACTGCCTTCAGGAAACTTTTCTTAAAGACACTGATCCTTTTCCTGCTAGAGGGTCTAACCCAGTGTTTCTCAACCTTTTTTTACTCTCGACATACCTACGAGCGCATGAAACTGTCGCGACACAGTAATAATTTTAAATATTATATGATGAAATCGTAAAATAAATTAAAATATATATATATATGGACTTGTCTGATACAGTTTATTATGTTAGTATCCCAGAATTGCCACTTACCTAGTGTGAAACTTGTGCCTGGTGTTGTCTTATGACTTCTTGAATATTTGGTCGTATGTGCGATAAGCAAACTCTCATTTCTTCTTCAGTGGAACGTAATCTTTCTCTCTTCTTATTTTTTATATTATTTAAGGTTGAAAAGCCCAATTCACACAAATAAGAAGTAGAGAATTGTAAAAGAACTAAGAGGGCTTTTTCAGCTAATGCGGGAAATTCCTTTTGTATTGAAATCCAAAATGTGTCGATATCTACCTCAGAATGCTTCATTGTAAGACTGCGGTCACTTGAAATAGTAGCCAATTCTTCTTCTTCGCATAATTTAAACCAAATATTAGAAGGAACATCTACAAAAGGATTACGAACCCAGTCGTACTTTTCAGTGTTCAGCAACGGAAAGTAGTGGTCGATGTTTTCTTCGAGCGCTGTCAGATGCTCAACCACGATAGGGATCATTTCTTTAGTGCAGTTAGTACGCATTAGAGGAAACAGATCAAACTCACCCGACTTTGCTCTGTTTTTCCAAATAACAATTTTCTTTTTAAGGGCAACCAACTTATCTGTCGAAGTTAGAATATTTTCGTTTCGACCTTGTATATATGTTCACAATATTAAGTTGACCAAATATTTCCGTTAAATATTTGCAAAGTCTGTTCTAACTAGCATAATTTCTTAACTAAATACACCTAGTTAGCTACATCTCTTTACTAATAAGTGTTTAAGAATGACAATAATTTAAAACACAGCGAAGTTAATTCGGCAATCGGCATTACGCACGCGAACAGACGACCAGTGTTGAACAACACCAAACACACAACCTATCACACTGACGTCTCATGGGCAACTGATCGACCTTGAGCGATAGGTGCAAAGGTTCGTGGCCGCCACTGATCGGTGGACTTTGAATGTGTGCATATTCATTGGAGAAAGGAAGTTCCTTCCTCCAAGGCATATTAGTAGAACATAACACCGAGATTTTTACACATTGTCCGTGTTTTCAGGTGTTCGTCACAAAGTTTCGCGACACACCTGAGGGAGCCTCGCGACACGGCGGTTGAGAATCACTGTTGTAACCTATCACAAATTCGAGGAAACTGAAAACAGTTTATAAAACCATAACTTTATATTCAGTTTATCGCAATCATTTCAGTTTTGACACTCAGGATCTGAAAGAGCTCAAAGACCAGGGCATATCTCCTTTTATTCTGATGGGAGATTTGAGTGGTCATCATATATTGTGGGTGTGTGAAGAGGTTAATAATAGAGGACAACAATTGTAAGACACAGTTCTCAAAAAGGACTTGATTCCTTTTAACACTAAGTCACAAATATTTTCATTCTGGAAGCGATACCTTCATTCAGTAGATTTACCCCTTTGAAGTCGAACAGTTTGTATTGATTTCTGCTTCATCCTTGCGGTTGTGACTACTTTCCAATTTTCTTGGAGAATGACAGACTATCTTCTCTGGTAAAGGTTCATGGATGGAAACTGACGAAGGGAAATTGGGATTTATTCCGACATCTTCACCAATATGCCATTACAGAAGCTGACAACATCAACCAGTGTATGAAATTGGTGTTCATTGCTCTTTATGCATCGACGATTTTCAGATTTGCTATCGCTTGTCCAATACGATTATTGTCGAATACGAGTTGCAACTTTGTCTGAATAAACTTTAGCAATGACCATCTGACAACAGTTTTAAATTCTCAATAATTTAAACGTTACTGGCAATACTGAATGGGGAGCAGATAGAAAGGACATGTTCCGACTCTGTAGTTTCTTAATACAATCTAAATCGGATTACGGGTCCACTGTATTTGGGTAGGCAACCAGTTGTTAGCTGCAGATGCTAGATCCCATTCTCAACCAGGGTATGCATCATCGAGTTCGGACGAGTGTTCGTTTTTCATTAACGCGAATTAACTGTGAGATGTTTATAAACACTCTCTCTCTCTCTCTCTCTCTCTCTCTCTCTCTCTCTCTCTCTCTCTCTCTCTCTCTCTCTCTCTCTCTCTCACACACCACGTTCATTAAGATTATTAAGAATTAGTTTATTAATAAGAATAGTCAATGAATGAACAAATTTATAACAGAGAGAGAAAAAATAAGATTGATTTCTTCTCCTGGAAACACATGAAAGGTTCCTGAAAATGCAATAGGATCATTTTTAATTTATAGCAATAATAATAATAATAATAATAATAATAATAATAATAATAATAATAATAATAATAAATGAATGAATAGATAGATAAATATTACTTTTACTTATTCCATAAATACAGTTAACATTGATTTTACCCTCTAATATCTTTGTAAAGAAAGTAGAAGACAGATAAATAGAAAGTAAATTAATCACAAGAATGTGATGTTGTATTATCTGTCTGTCATAACAGAGTTCTTGCAACATTTTTCTGCCTGTTATAAAGACATCTTGAACTATATAACAGCTATATCATTACGTCACGTGATGGTTCTCGTGTCACGTGAGGATTTTTATATTTTGTAGCGTAGGTATTATTGGTGTGACTCTTTGTATGTTAAATGATGCAGGATAATGTGTAATAAGTTTATAAAACATATTCGTTTAATAGTAAAATTAGTGTTGACCTTTTGTATTGTTGTAGATCATCCTAATGTTTAATACACTTTTGGTTTTAATACTGTTCCTAATGAAAAACCAAAGATATAATCATAACAAATATATATATAAAACAAATAAATAAATAAATAAATTAAAAAAACAATAACCTGGCTTTTATTTTTTATTAGTCTTAATTTGATGTTGGTGGCATTTCGAACTTCGTCATCGAATAAGACTTTATTTTGTTTATAAAACAATTTGGAAGTACATGCATATTCATGGTTTAACATTGATTACAACGATAATTCGAAAATATACAGCAATTTAATAATAAAAGGTAAGTTATTATTATAGTTATTACGGTAGATTTAACTTTTACGTCAGTTGACCTACTTAACATAATAAATGGCGTTTCTTGCAGCCAGGATTGAGAAACGAACATCGAGTCGCTGTTTTTTTATTATTGTTACCAGGTTTGTAAACTTTGACTGAATTTATGGATTTGCTATAGACAAGTAGATAACATGTTTTCAGTTTAGTTAGGTAGTTAGTATTTAATAGCTGTGTGAGTCAGTAATTTCTCGCACTGCTGTTTAAATTTGTTTGCTATTACTGCTGTTACCGTACTGCTAGTAATGCCGCTTTTTGTTGTCGTTTTTGCTATTATTATTATTATTATTATTATTATTATTATTATTATTATTGCAGAATTATCTAAAACAAGAAAATTGCTGACATGTCAGTCAAAGAGTAATGTAGAGAGAAATTTTATGTAAGTAACGATTTTTATTTACTTCTAAACATAATATTAATAATGATGATAATGTTGATAAAGACAACAATAACATTAAATAATGTATTAAAGAAACAAAAGTTTAATTATTTTTTTTTATATTGAAAGACAACATTATAATAAAAAATTAAATAAATTATTTTAAAACGTCTGATTGATTTACTTACATGTTGTAATTAGAAAAACAAGTTTTAAAATTGTATTTGATTGTTAATAGTTGTATAAGTGACAGTGCAGTTTGTAAAAATTAAATATTTAACAACATATTTTATTTTCACAGTGACAACAATGAAGTTTGCAGAAATGTTGGGAGGAATGTTGTAAAGAAAATACGGAATTAATTAACAGAAGAAAACCATAATGGAGACAGGATGAAAGTTATGATGGAGTAACAAGTGACATAAGTTTTAGAGAAAACAAATGTTACATTTGGGAAAGTGAAATAACCTGTCACATTTTGAAATGTGCAAAACTGAATAAAGTAGCAGCTCAGACTGGAGTCTGTGTGGAGGGACACTGCGATGAGGAACTTCAAATAGCTGGAAATAAACATGCTTGTTTTGTTTCTTTTTTATTAGCTCTAAAATACACAGAAAAATGTGAAAGTCCACTGTATGACTACAGTAAAAAAAAACCCAAAAAAACCCACACTAGTCCACACATCACTTACACTAACGCTAGACAAAGAAACTTGATGTCTGTTTGTAATGAATACACATAATGAACCTGCTTGGTGTGAAGAAAACCAAAATGAAGACAGGATGAAAGTTATGAATGGAGTAACAGGTGACAGAGAAAACAAATGTTACATTTGGGAAAGTGAAATAACCTGTCACATTTTACAAAGTGCAGAACTGAATAAAGTAGCAGCTCAGATTGGAGTTTGTGAAGAGGGACCCTGTGATGAGGAAATTTTAATATCTACTAAGAAACATTCTTTGTGTGTTAATTTCTGTAGCTGTGAAGGAAGTGTAATAGTCCAGTGTGACTATAAAACAAACACACTAGTCCACACATCACTTTACACCAGTACTAGACAGAGAAAGTAAAAAGCTACACATAACAAACACAGACACTAACACACTTGTGCACACACTGTGTTTGCTGTTTACAGTCCTACTTTGTTTGATGTGAAAGTGAAAATTTTACCTGATTTATCAAAGAATTCCACTTTGCTCAAACTGATCTCTTCTTTAATTGAATGTTTGATACAAAATAAATAAATAAATAAATGTGATATTTTAAAACTGTTTTTGTTTTTATTGCTAAATCATATAAATGTATAATGTTCATGTGACAGTTGTCTTATTTTTTTATTCATTCCTACTTTGTTTCCTTCCTTATATTTACTATTATATTTTTATTTTATTTATTTAATTCTTTATTTTAGGTTCTTCACTCTTTCCTGTATTCTATCATTCACCTAGGTATTACTATTTTTTTTTTTCATTTATTTTGTTATTCCTAACTTTTTCATTCCTTCATTCTTTCCTTTCTGTATTGTGTTAGTTCTTTCTTTTTTCTTTCCCATTGTTCTCTAAGCTTGTATTACATTAATTGTTTCAGATGTTGAAAAATTACTGACTTACAAATTCTATATAGTAATTGTTAGAGATGCATCATTGTGTGGCAAAATCTGAAACATTCATATTTTTAATTCTCTTGCAATGGTTATTTTTATTTATTTACTGACATATACTGACATAGTTATCCAGCATGTAACATATTATGCACTGTTTTGTGTTTTGTTTTTTAAAGTTTTCTTTTTCTTCTTAATTTTTAATTTTTAATTAATTAATTAATTTTTTTGATGGGTTGCTTCCTTATTTCCATCCATTTTGATTCCTTTAGTGGTTCATTTAAGCTTCTTGACTGAATTGTTTGTAAATTATTGATGACAACAGTCATTACCATCTTTATCACAGTCTTTTATTATTATTATTATTATTATTATTATTATTATTATTATTATTATTAATAATTTTATATTTCAAGAGTTTAAAAATTAATAGTAATAGTTTACTGCATTTAAAAAAAGAGTTATAATAATAATGAACATCCTATATACATCTTACATTGCTACATATTATTTTTTGTTATTATTCCATATTTATATTGCACCTTTTCCATACTAAGTAAGTTAAAGGATTCTGTGTACAGTGTAAACTAATAAACTAAAATATTAAAATAAATGTAAACATAATGGTGAACATGTTAAAATGGTGATCAACACTGTATAACAATTAACAGACTAGCCTGAACATTTTAGAATTGGAAAAATAAAACAACTGTATATTGACAAAGTGGATTTGAAAGAAATGGGTCTTTAGTAGCGTTTTAAATGTAGTTTCAGCCTTCTTGTTACTTAGCTCAGATTATGGAGCTCAGACCTTGATGTTATTTGGGAGTGAGTTCCACAAAGTTGATGCAACAAACCTGAAATATCTCTAGCCATATGTAGTTCTTAATGGTGACAATAAAATTGACTACTGCAGTTATTTCCCTTCGACTACATTTTCACGACACAGTACTACATATACAAGTGAAAAGCTGATATAGGTTTAATCTGCAGTGTATTTATTTCATTTTATTATTTTTCTTTTCTCTTCTTTTTTCTTTTTCTTTTCTTTTTATTGTTTTGTTACTCTCGGTGACCAGTGTCCCAACAAGCACATAATTATTTACATTTCCACTAATACTAACATAAATACATCGACTCGCATTCTTCACGGTAAAGCCATTATACATATATATTTTTTATTTTGTTAATTAGTACTGGAAATGGCAGAAGCTAGAACTGAAAATTATATTTTATATCAATATATTGATATGTATATATTAGCATTTTGTAATGACTGCAAGAAACACCAAAGTTCGGGCTATTTTATATAATAATTATAATCTGAGATAATTAAAAGAAATACCAGTAATATTAAAATTATTTTAATTAATTTTATTTGAAAAATTTGTAATTAATATATAAATGAATAAATAAAAGTCCAATTCATAAAAAATAAATAAGTAAATAAGTAAATAAATAAAATAATAAACGGACGGATTTGGAACGAACATGTAGCGGGAAAATATACTGTTTGTTTATTTATTACATTTTAAGTTGAAATATCCACCCCATGACTCAGACATGTTTTTCATCCTTAAAAAACAGTCCATTGTTTTTATCCATAAATGTAACACATTTAAAACTACATTCCTGTTTCGACTAATTTCATTCATGTCAGTCTGAGTTTGCATTTTAACATCCGGGTCATTTACAGTTGTCATAACAAAAATGCCAGGTAATAAAATACGTTACGGATTTGGAATTAGAATTTGAGTAATAATAATAATAATTTGAAGGATAATATAATTTAATTCTATTTCACTGTTTTATCTGAGCGTTTTAGTTATTATTTTTATTTTTATTTTTCTTAAGTTGCTGATTGTGCACTAAGCGCACCTGCAATAACAGCGTTTACCTTTATATTATCGTGGTTTACAGTTTTCGTTTGAAAACATTTGACTGGCACGTTTGTATTATTGTCTTATGATTTTAATTTTAATTTATTGGCTATGGTAACTGATAATGTAAATATATTATAATATATATATATATATATATATATTTATTTATTTTTTACTATACTATATATAATTATATATATATATATTTTTTTTTTTACAACGTTTTGGTTGCATTTTTCATAAAATTATAACTCTTGAGGTAGATAAAAACGTAAGAAAGTGTGTTTGTGTATTTTAATATTAAAGTTGCAATGCTGTTTTGAATTCTGTAATGAAAAGAATGTAAATATATGATAATTTTCAAGAAGTTAATATCAAATACAATGAAATCAATGTTAAATAAATAGGAATAGTACTAAAATGAAAGGAAGAAAGAGAGAAAAATATATAAATTGTTGACATCAATTTGTAGCAAATAAACAAATGACTATGTAAAGTAGCTCCAACTAGCTATAATAGCTTTTGATTTTGCCTGGATTATTTACATAAATTTATTTTTCAAATATTTAATCAACTGAAGAAAATAGAGTTTCAGATTTCTATGTTACTATTTTACAACTACATACTTTTTTAATGTGATTTAGGAACTGTTGATACATCAAGACCTCAAAGTATTCATGATGCTGTTAAAAAGTCAGATGTTTGCCTTATGGAACAAATGGTTAAAAATGGAGCCAGCATCAATGAAGTTGAAGACAGGGAAAAGTTTACTCCATTACATACAGCTTGCAACTTCGGAGCACTTGAGGTAATGTGATAAATAAAAGGAATATGTTGTTGTGTAGTAGTGATGTAGTAGTACTAAGTAGTGGTGATAGTTGATGTAGTGTAGTGGTAGTAATAGTAAAGTAGTAATAATCTAGTTAATGTAGAGGTAGCAGTAATAGTAGTGTACTAGGACTAGTTGTAGAGTAATAGTGGTTTTGTTGGAGAAGTATAGTAGTTATTTTAGTAGTAGAATAGTAATAGTGGTAATCACAATAGCTGTACACTAGTATAAGTAATAGTGACAACAAGAACAGTAGCAATAATAAGAGTATCAAGTGATGATAATGGTAGTAGTAGGAGTAAAATACTTACAGGACTAATAATAGTAAAAGTATTAGATGTGTTAGTGTTAGTAAAGTAATTACAGTACTAAAAGTAGTATTGGATTAGGTGTAATAGTAATAGCACGGTTGGCAAATTTAGTAAACAAAATGTCAGAAAAAAACAGAACAAGTATTTGTTTGTTTGTTTGTTTGTTTATTGGTCGGTGTATTTACGTTTACTAACTCATTTATTTCAAGTGTGTCCACTGGTTACTATGGCATGGTGCTGACCCTACAGTGACCACACCAAGAGGTTGGACACCAGCTCATATAGCAGCCATTAGAGGACAAGATGGGTGTATGCAGGTAAGTTTTTATAATAAAATAAAAATAATCAAAACAAGATGAGTGTGGGCATTTGTCTTAAAATGTGTTATGAATGTTATATCACATTTAAATAATGTCACTGAGAGTAATGCTTCCTACAGATGTTTTCATCTTAACTTACAGTTAGTTCATATTTTGTGAGCTGCAGATATTTCTCTTTCTCTCTCTCTTACTAACTTAAACACATACAAACACTATCGTTATCCCTTTTTCTCTATTTGTCTGTAACTCCTTACTAAATCAAACACACACACATGCTCTCTCTCTCTCTCTCTCTCTCTCTCTCTCTCTCTCTCTCTCTCTCTCTCTCTCTCTCTCTCTCTCTCTCTCTCTCTCTCTCTCTCTCTCTCTCTCTCTCTCTCTCTCTCTCTCTCTCTCTCTCTCTCTCTCTCTCTCTCTCTTTATCAGATATAATAATATAATTTTTATTGCTCTGTAGGCTCTAGCAAATAATGGAGTTAGTCTGGCAGGCAAGGATGTCCGTGGGTCAACCCCCCTTCACCTTGCTTCATCTCACGGAAACTCCTTTACTCTAAATACCATACTTAGAACAGGAGTGGTAAGTTAAAAACTCCTTTACTCTAAATACCATACTTAAAACAGGAGTAGTAAGTTAAAAACTCCTTTATTCTAAATACCATACTTAGAACCAGTGTGGTAAGTTAAAAAAAATTGTATTCAACATATTTTAATTAGTAAATATCATAAATTTGTAAAGTTTAATAATAATAATAATAATAATATTTTATTTATGTATTTATGTACTTATTTATTTATTTATTTGTTTATTTATTTATTTCAGAATGTTAATGAAGTAGATAACAATGGCTGGACATCAGTTCACTGTGCTGCTTATCATGGGAGACTCGGCTGTTTACAGATGTTGTACAAATGGGGTGGACACCTTGATGAAGTAGACAACAATGGAAACACCCCAGGTATGCTAATTAAGTCAGGAATATTATTTAAATTAGGTATGCTAATTGTACTAAGTTGTATTAATTAAGCTAGATTTGTTGGCTAAATCAGGTGTATCAGTGTAAACCAGGTATGTTAATTAAACTGAAAAGATTGATTAAGCTAGGCAGATTAATTAAAGAGGTATTTTAATTGTTAGTCACAGCTGACAGAGATAAACAAACTAGACTGAGATGGCTGCAGTTTATTAGAAATAATTACTTCTGTACAGTTTTATATAAAATACATCAGAAATAACAAATATTTTCCATCCAGCAGTGAAACATCATTTAATTAAATACCCTTAAGTATTTAATATTTTTCTTTTAAATTTGTTTACGAAGCTCATCTTGCGGCTATGGAAGGTCATCTTCCATGTTTGAAATATCTTGTGACAACGTCAGGGAATCCAGTACATACGCTGGGTGCGCGCAATGACCATGGTGAAACAACCAAAGATCTGGCCCAGCAGTTTTACAAAGAGATGATACTGGAATACATCAACAACATTGAGTGGGAGAGAGACCATCCAGAGCAAGCAGAGAGTGAGATTGTTTACTTGTTTATTTATTGTCGTTGTTTGTTTATTTGATTGAGTCTGTTTTTGTTTATTTGTTTATGTAATTGTTATTCCTTTCTTAGCTTCTCTGTTCATTTATTTCATTGTTGATTGATTGGGTGATTGATTTAAAATGTTTGTTTGATTCCCTGCTTGTTTGTTTTAAATTTATTTCAAATAAACATTTGTTTATTTATCAGTTTGTCTATTTTAATATTTATTTCTATTTGTGTATTTATTATTTAATCTATTTATTTTTATTACTTATTTAATTAATTAGGTCTTATAATATTTATTTATTTATTTATTTATTTATTTAAGACCTGGCTTTCCCAGCTCATGTTGCTTCATACAATGGTGATTTGGATCATCTCAGAATGCTGGTAGAAAATGGAGTGGTCAACATCAATGAACGAGATGACAAAGGGTCAACACCTGCACACAAAGGTTAGATATTTATTTAATATACAGATTTATCATTACTTTTATTACAGGTATGTACACCTGTTTAATATACAGACTAATTGTTGTTATTATAGGTACGTTCACCTGCTTAATATACAGATTTTTTTATTATTGCAGACAAACATACTATAGCTATATAAAGAGAAAATATCTAAGAGAAATACTTGAGAGAAAGAAACCCTAGTTAGCTGCTTAGTTTATTTAAAAATCACAGACATGCTCCAGTAAGTGAATTAATCTTGGTGAATTTACAAAACATTTTAAACGATTTTTGTGCTTACATTGATAACTCTTCTTATATATATTAATATATACCTGTAATGATTCAGATTGTATCTACCCTGAGTTATGACCCAGTTACTGAAGAAGAAATTATGTATGTTATAAAGAGTTTGCAAAAATTCTTGGAAAAGTTTTGTTTTATACCAAGTCAGTGGAAAAATTACCTCTAAAGACAAATAGACTATCAATAATAACATAATTCAAGTGGTTATTGTCTTAGATAAATGTTAAATTACAATGATAAAATAACAAAAACTCAACAATGGACTGCTTTGCAAGGCAGAAAAACCATTGGTTATATTCTAAAACCATGTAATAATCACTCACTTTTTACAGTTAAATGTTTTTGATACTTGTATATAAAGTGTATTAATTTGTGATTGTCAAGTATGGAGTTTTGACCCAGCTCACGGTGGTGTACTAAAGTGTATGCTGGGTGTATAGTAGTTTATAATGGATGTACTGTAGTGTATGGTGGGTGTACTGTAGTTTATGGTGGGTGTACTGTAGTTTATGGTGGGTGTACTACAGTTTATGGTTGGTGTACTATAGTGTATTGTTGGGTTACTGTAGTGTAGGGTGGTGTCCAATAGTGTATGGTATATGTACTACAGTTTATGGTTGGTGTACTATAGTGTATGGTATGTGTACTACAGTTTATGGTGGGTGTACTATAGTGTGTGGTATGTGTACTACAGTTTATGGTGGGTGTACTATAGTGTATGGTGGGTATACTACAGTTTATGGTTGTACTATAGTGTATGGTTGGTGTACTATAGGTTATTGTTGGGTGTACTATAGTGTAGGTAGGTGTGCTATAGTTTATTGTTGGGTTTACTTAAGTTTATAGTGTGTGTAATTTAGTTTATGATGGGTGTACTATAGTGTATGGTGGGTATACTAAAGTTTATTGTTGGGTGTAGTGTAGGGTGGGTGTACTATAGTTTATTGTTGGGTTTACTATAGTTTATGGTGGGTGTACTATAGTTTGTGGTTGGTGTACTGTAATTTATTGTTGGGTGTACTGTAATTTATGGTGGGTGTACTGTAGTGTACAGTACGTGAACTATAGTTTGTTGTTGGATGTACTGTAGTTTATGGTGGGATACTGCAAGTTATGGTGGGTGTACTATAGTTGTGGGTGGGAGTACTGTAGTTTATGGTGTATGTACTTTAGTTTATGGTTGGTGTACTATAGTGTAGGGTGGGTATACTATAGTTTATTGTTGGGTGTACTATAGTGTAGGGTGGGTGTACTATAGTTTATTGTTGGGTGTACTGTAGTTTATTGTTGGGTGTACGATAGTGTAGGGTGGGTGTACTGTAGTTGATGGTGTGTGCTTTAGTGTATGATGGGTATACTACAGTTTATTGTTGGGTGTACTGTAGTGTAGAATGGGTGTACTATAGTTTATTGTTAGGTTTACTATAGTTTATGCTGGGTGTACTATAGTGTATGGTGGGTGTACTATAGTGTACGATGGGTATACTATAGTTTATGATGGGTGTACTATAGTTTATGATGGTTATGCTATACTGTATGGTGGGTGTACTATAGTGTACGATGGGTATACTATAGTTTATGATGGGTGTACTATAGTTTATGATGGTTATGCTATACTGTATGGTGGGTGTACTATAGTTTATTGTTGGCTGTACTATAGTTTATGGTTGGTGTACTGTAGTGTATGGTGGGTGTGATGGAAGACTCTTCCGCTTGTAAATGTCACTTGACTGTTGATTTTATCTGCCTAATTAACAAAGACTGGGAACTGGAGATTAATTATCACCTTGGGAGTGCTTGGTGTTATGTGCTCATGTTCCACAGATTGATCTGGCGACAAAATTCATAACATATTGGCAAGTAACACAATTCCCTTTAATTTCTTAATAAATGTCCGGAGATATTTTTTGTTAGGGGGAGAACTGTCAAATGATTTCCATGGAATGGTTGCTGTCCCATAACGCACGTGGTAACTAGTTATTTATGTATTTGGTGTTTTCATTGTATTAACCCATATGTGATAGATGTGACAGATTAAAACATTTCTATTCATCTATATTAGTCTTTACTCCTATACTGAATGTTCACCGCTAGTGTGGATACAGTTTTTCAGAAGAGTAATATGTTTGTTGTGGTCCAGTGTACAAAAAGATGAAATGGCAGTTATAATATATTGCATACGTAGATCCCGTATTGGATACCCCTAGAGGGAGCCAAGTCGGGTAGTAACCTGCCCAAGACAGATACATATTTACAACTTGGGGAATCTCCGTGACAGTGGGTGTACTTTAATAATGGATGTATAGCAGTTTTATATGGAGTGTGTAGAAAATGTGTGGTCCGTTCAGAGTTCCACAGATGTTTATTGTTCTGTGATGTTTTCAGCGGCTGGTCAAGGACACATGCACATCTTGCAGTGGCTGATTGAGATGGGTGCAGACATGCAGATACTAAATCAGGCAGGAGAAACACCACGGGACCTCGCTCGCAGATTTTCACAGCTCGCCTGTGTCAAGCTGCTGGGTGGAGATCCAGGTATGTCTTTCTTTTTACAGTTACTGGAGAAATTTTCTTTTAAATGTATTGTTAATATGACTGATTTTAAAATACATTTTTTTTGGTAATGTTGTTGTTGTTGTTGATAAAGGTTGTTATTGTTGTTGACTTCATCATCATTTACTTTGATGTTTATTGTATGTTTATGTGTTTGGTTATGCATGTTTTTAATTTTTGATGTATTTGTGGAGAGTGAGTGAGAGTGAGTGAGTGTCTCTGTGTATGTGTTTTACTGTTACTGGAACCTTCATAAAATCTAGTGATTTTAGCAGTTTCTGATATTTGAAATAAAAATGTGTTATTTTGTTGTTTTTTGTTTTCTTTTTCAGAACAAGACACAGAAGTAGTCGAAGATGAAGAGGATGACAGTGATGATGATGATGACAGGACAGTGCAGTCACAAAGTAAAAAACAACAACGAAGTGCCAAAGGTAAAACTACTTCTTCTTTTTTAACTCTTAAAATAGAGTAATTTCCCTTTACTTGAATGTTAATATTACCAACTGTATAATCGTTTTTGTATAATTTCAGATTTTAAATAATAATAATAATAATTGTACGTTTTCACATTCAGCATCATTTTATAATAGTACTACTACTACTACTACTACTACTACTACTACTACTACTACTACTACTACTACTACTAATAATAATAATAATAATATTATTATTAAAAATAAATGATTAAAAATAAATACGGAGATTATATTTACACAATTTCTTAGTGCTATCAGAAGTAAATTTTAATAAAAAATATATATTCAGGTCGGGCTAAGAAAAGGGTTGATGAACTTGAACGTTTGTTGGAGATTGCAAAGCACAATTATACACAGCTTGGAGGCCGCCTTCTGGAGGACAGAAAACGAATCAAAGACATGCGAGACAAAGACCAGTAAGTTTGCAAATAAATAAACAAATAAATACATATATGAATAATATTTATATAAACTAGATCAGTACACATCGGAGCTATAATCATGGAGCTATGTCACATTCCTACCTCTGCTCCTCATATAGTTATTATTTTACGTTCCATTCTTTCAGTGAGATTACAAAAACAGATTGAAACCAAAAAGAAGTATCCTAATATCACATTATCAAAGTACACATTAGAGTCTGATTCTCTGTGAGAGTACATTACAGGTGTTCAGAGTGGATTGTTAACAACTTGTTTGTGTTTCTTCATGTAACATCAGTGTGTTTGTTTTCAGTACAATTCGAGAGTTGGAGGCTCAGTTGGATTATGAGAAACTTCGACGAGAGAAACTGGAAGCTCAGTTGGATGAATACAGGAGGCAAATGGCCTACCTTAACTCTCAACTAGAAAACTTCACTGTGGTGAGGGAAATATTTATAAATAAGTAAAGAAGCAAACATATATAAAAATAAATAAGTAGCAAGTAAATGAATAAATGAGTTTATAAGTGAATACGTAAGTAAAGATAAATAGCATGTAAGTAAGTAAATCAATAATGAATGAATGAGTGAGTGAGTGAATGGGTAAATAAATAAGTAACTTAGTGAATTAATGAATAAATGATTTTGGAATATGTTTGTCTTTATATAAGTATTGTAATTGAGTTGTTTGTTTTTGTTTTTTATCTGTTTTAGTTTCTTTGTTTGCCTCCGTCCCTCTTTGTCTGTGTGTCTAACTGTGTGTTTGTGTTTCTGCAGGTTAGTGATGATGAGTATCACACCAGGTCAGGTCGTGTGAGGAGAAGAGCAGGCTCAAGTAAAAAGAAAAGTCATGATGATGGTGGTGTTTTTGTCAGACGAAATTACACACCTGTTAAAAAACCCAATTCAGCTCGCTTCAGAGTTGTCTAGATCAACTGACACTTTGCAGAGTTCTCTTCAATAGCTTTTAATACTGACTTTATTTAGACATTTTTAAAAATAAGCCTCGAATATTGATAGAGATCCTTTTTACCAAAATTGAATGCTGACTTTATTTGTAGAATTGTTGCACATGATCATGGAATAGTGACATTATTTAGAAAGTTAAATAATCTCTGGATAGTGTCATTATTTTGGTTTCAAATAATATCTGAATAGAGGCACTGTTTAGAAAGTTTAAATAATAACTGAATAGTCACTATTCAGAGATTATATTACACTTTCTAAAATGTGTCACTATTCAGATATATTATACTTTAAAAATAGTGTCACTATTGAGTGATTATATTACACTTTCTAAATAATGTCACCATTCAGAGATTATATTACACTTTCAAAATAATGTCACTATTCAGAGATATATTACACTTTCTAAATAATGTCACCATTCAGAGATTATATTACACTTTCAAAATAAGGTCACTATTCAGAGATATATTACACTTTCAAAATAATGTCACTATTCAGAGATATATTACACCACTTTCTAGTTAGTGACACTACTGAGTGATTGGAATTTTTTAAATAATCTGTGAATAGCGACATTATTTACAAATAATAACAGAATAGTGACATTATTTTGATTTACAAATAATATCTGAATAAAGTTTTAAGTAATCAATGAATAGTGAATTTTCAGAAGTTTTAAAATAATATCTGAATAATGACGTTATTTAGAATTATGAATTATCTCTGAATAGTACCACTATTTGGAAAGGATTACATAATCTCTGATTGGTGACATTATTTAGAGTTCTTTTAAGTCATCTCTGAACAATGAGATTATTTAGAATTTTAAATTATCTTTGAATAGTGACACACTATTTAGAAAGTGTTAAATAGTCTGTCAATAGTGACACTATTTAGAAAGTTAAGAGTTGTGTTAAAAGTACTTGTCAATTGTTTTGATAATCTGATTACTGGCAAAATTTAGAAGGGTGAGTTAAATAATTCTGTAATACAAATACCTTTTAAATTGCTTTTAAAACTGTCTTTTAATAATGACACTGTTTATGAAATTGCTTTCTTTTCATAAACTGAGTACTGAAGTATTTGTGGTTAAGTAAATCATCTGTCTGAAATAAAATACCAGAAAGACGTTTTTATTTTTATTTTTTCTAAAGTTTCAATCTTTTAATATTAATGGCTAAATTATGTAATATAGATAGTATTTAATTTGTTTTACTGTTTTATGTATCATCATTGTCTTTGTGTTGTCGTTGGTTTTGAGGGTCTTTTTTTTAGTTTTTATTGTAAACATTTTTTTTTAAATTTATTTATTTTTTATATATTTATTATTTATTTATTTATTTTTTATTTATTTATTTATTTATTTATTTATTTTATTATTATTTTCTATTATTTAATTTTTTTTAACAATAAAAAAATTGTATTTGTTATTTTTTATTTATTGTTTAACATTTGCAATATTCGTATTTAACATAGTTGAAGTAGAATAAAATATAAATTTATGTTGTTTTTTGTTTTTGATTTTTATTTTTTTATTTTTTTAATGTTTTTTGTTTATTTAACATAAAATATGTGATTTATATAACAACTATAAATAATAAAATAAAATTTAAAAGGATAATTGTGATTATATAAATCATTAGTAAGAAGCAAAATAATAACAAAATCACACTTGCAAAATATTTGCACACTCAATCTAAAATATTGAAGTTGTGACGTCATCGTGTTCAGGACGGAGTCGTAGCTGTGCATTTTTTTACACCAACAGAAGGCAGGGTAAGTTGGCTCGCCATGTACGAAATGACGTCACGACTACCAGAAAACTACAGCGCTCAGTTATGTTTATAATTCTTCATTATGTATATATATAAAACAACTTTCGAAGTAAACAGTGCATGTCTGTTTTATATAAAATCAAATAAAATTATGAATATATTTTTTATTTCGTTTTATACTTTTAAATCTTTATTTAATATTTTTTAAACATTTTCCCCAGTCATTTCTTTTCTTGAGCAAACGTGTGAGAGCGTGTGTGTGTGTGTGTGTGTGTGTGTGTGTGTGTGTGTGTGTAGACATAGACACAAATAAATTAGATATCGAGCACATTTACATTTCCGGAGAATAAATGTTTTGCAGTTACATAAATAAGAACGCATATCTCTTGTTTCTTCTTATATTTCTTGTTTCTTCTTTCCGCTTTGTTCCTTCTTATTCTTTTTTCTTAATTTCTATCTTTCTGTTTATATGTCTGTATGCATATTTATTTATTTGTGTTTCTTAAATATTCCTACTTTATAAGCTATATAAGATATTTGGTCTGTGTCGTACATTGTTATAAATAATTATTCAAGTTTAAAAATATATTAAATTTAGAAGCGTCTGCCGAAATTGTAAAATAAGTTCAAATTTTATTAAATTGGACGATAATTTAGATGGTTCGCCAAAGAAATCTAGATGGGATTATTAAAAAAAAACTTAATGCCCATTTTGATAAATGCCAATTTCGAATATTAATTTCCCATCAAGAACCACTATATTTATTTTCGGAATACCCATCCACTGAATTTTGACAAACGATCTGAAAAATAAATAAAAATATAATTAAATTTGATGTACTCACCGACAGTCTTCGAACGTAGCAGCATATTTCAAATCATTTTACAAGTTCTCCGAAAAAACGTGACATTCCACTTACCTAATGAACAATGAGTGACGTCAATGCAATTGTTGACGTCATATTTATTTACCTGCGAACAAAGCAGAAGGAAGTTAAAATGATAAATTTTGGAGAAAAAAAAAAAAAAATGAAGAAGAGAAAAATTAAAATTAAAAAATTAAAATAATTGATTACGCTTATTTGGAAATATGGTTAATATATAAGCAACACTATGCATTAACAAAGATTACTTTCAAGTAAATCTGTGTTTTATTACCCTTAATAAAAAGCAATTGCTGATTATTTGTGAACATTTGTTTATGCCAATCAGTGACTGAGATTCAGGACGTCTGAAGTCTTGTTCAAAGGTCGCATCTCATTCAACATTTCATTATAAGAATATATCATGTTAGATATTTAATCATCAGCGTAATGAAAAAATATATACATACAAACATACATATTATTTATTTACTTTATTTTATTTTATGCACGTAAGTGCTCGATTTATTTATTTGTAAACCAACTTCTGTGACTTGCAGCATTGCATGATGGTTAATACTGACGCAAAACCCTCCGCTGCTGGACTAAACTCGACTGGAATTTCATTTCAGTTACGTAACAACAATTAATTATTTAACTACAATTAATAACCTATCGACCAGTCGAAAACTAATTAGCTTCGCTAATAAAATTTCCGACAGAACGCGGTAAATGCCGGAAACAGTGGAGAGAATCTTGAAAATAACTGCAGTTCCTGTTTGATCGTTAGAGATATTTGTATTGTTATTGCAAGAGTTGCGTGCAGAGAGAAATAAATTACTTTTATGTTGTACAGTGCATCATACTGATGTCTGTTTGATGTTATTTCTTTTTTAATGTAAAGAATTTTGTGCTGTGTTTAAAATATTTTGTAGTCTGCTAAATACGGATTACTTTCCAACCAACTTATTAATACGTTAGTTATCTGTTAATTATAGCAGTTGTATTCAATAAATTATAACCACTATCATTTAATAATTCTCCTTAAAATTCCGCCCGTCCTTCCTTTCTGCTTTGTTTCATTTATTCATTATTCATTCAACATTTCCATTTTTAATTAGCAAATTGTTACCAGAAAGGTTATATGATAGCTGAATTGAATCGTTTCATCAGCGTAGCCATCTTTCTTAATCATGGCGTCATCATCATCGTCATCATCGCCGTGAAAAATAGGAAAACAAGCATATTTATTGTGTTCAGCAGCTACAGAAATATTCAGTTTCCAGTGTGTTCACAAGCTGCAGAGTTTATGCGTTTGTAGAAGAGAATTTACTGTGTTTTGTTAATGGAGTGGATCAAACGTCTGTTCGTAATGACGTCAACACTGGTGAATTTAGTGACCGCTTTTTATTTACAGAGAGATTTGATCACACATATATAACCCATGGAGAGAGAGAGAGAGAGAGAGAGAGAGAGAGAGAGAGAGAGAGAGAGAGAGAGAGAGAGAGAGAGAGAGAGAGAGAGAGACGGAGAGAGAGAGAGAGAGAGAGAGAGAGAGAGAGAGAGAGAATTTATTACGCAGCTATTTTTCAGTAATACCTATTTATTGTCGTACTGCTTTGTTAAATAAATATACTAAAAAATTGCTGCCATGTTACAAGTATGTGACTTACAGTTCTTTATTTCATTATTCATTTTACAGATATGTCACTTTTCCTGCCATTAGCACGTCAGTCTGTTATCCTTCGTGCATTAGATCATAGCATATATACACATAGGAAACAGCCATTACTTATTCATAAGCAGTGTGGCGGTAGGCTTGAATCGTAAAGTAACTGGAGAATACCAGAATTGGTTTCTGTTAGTGTTTCAGATTACGTTAATGGGAAATATACTTCTTTACTAGAGAGAACAATCAATTTAACAGCTTATTTTAATGTAAGCGTCATGTACGAATACGAGTCGTTCTGCACAGTGAGAAGAATCAGGTTAATATTGCTCTGTATGTTTTTGTTAAGATGCGTTGTCAGAACTGCGGTAATGATGCTTTGTATGTTCGCGAATATGCTTTCCGAATGTGTGACGTGTGACAGAAAGACAGACAGACAGAAAGAGTGAGGCATCAGCCGAAACAGCGACAGAGAGGAATATACATACACATACATACACGTGTTTATAGACATATACATATACACACGCTTACACACATACACATTCATATAGGTACTATACATATATATATATATATATACATTTACTATGTTATGATTAAATAAATAAAGTAAGTAATTAAGTAAATAAATAAGTGAAAAAACAAACAAACAAACAGATACATCAGTAAATAAGTAAATAAATGAATAGCTTCATTTTTTATCCGCTGGTTTTTTAAATCATTTCACCAAAAATTGTGCAGTTCTAACCATACGTCAGAAATATTCAGCGATATTTTTTTTTCTGCAAAATGAACGCTTCAGTGTTAACAGAATAGTTTGTTTGTTTTTCTTCTGTTTTGGTTTTTTTTTTTAAATTTTAATTTTTAATTTTTTTAAACTATATTTTCTTTCTTTCTTTTTTGAATATTTTGTTATGCTTTCTTGGTGTGTGTGTGTGTGTGTGTGTGTGTGTGTGTGTGTGTGTGTGTGTGTGTGTTAAACCAACGTACTTAACAAACCGTTAATCATGGCTCATTTAATATATTTCGTTCCTAACTAGTTCTCGAACGTAAAACGGATGTTATGGTTATTTTTTTTTTTTTCTTCTATGTTTTTTCTTTTTCTGATCCATTTAGAACGTGCCTAGAAGCCAGTCTAGACGATGTTTAAAGTTTTATTCTTTTGTGAAATTAAGGTGCTTTCTTCTCGGAAATAATAGCATTTCACCGTAAACACGAGCAAATTGTCTTTCACCGGAAGGAACTTTGCTCATGTTAATCAGGAATTGCTTATCATTCGCTAATTCAGATAATAACTTCAAATAGTAAAATGTCACGTCATGTCGACCTTCTTCGTTTTGTTTACCTCCGTAAGCACACGGAGGTCTGCAGACAGCCTTTTTGAAGTTTTATGAAATCTAATCATGTCGGAAAGACCGAAATTGATGCGCAGATTCGACTCGTGCTGTCTCTTCGATCATTCTTAATCCCCCGGGGGACTATTTATAACATTTACCAACAATAAACAGAGATTTAGTGAAATACAAAGGAAAACCTATCAGCGGAAAGTGGTCATGTTGCATTTTCGCCCATTAGCGGCCACAAACACCCGATCACAACTTGTTAATGATAGAAAAAAAAAAAACTCTGCAGCGTAAGCGTTGATTGTCGTTACCATGGTAACGTGTTAAAGGATTTTTTTTTTATTATCATCAATTATGCCGTATTAACTGGAGAATAAATTAAACGTTTGTACAAGTGGGAAGGTGTGTGTATGTATGTGTACAGGCGTCTGTCTGCCTGTCTATCTATCTATCCATCCATCCATCCATCCAACCACTTATCCGTTCTCCATCAGTCTATCCATCTATCTATCCATCTATCTATCCATCTATCCATCTTTCTATCATCTATCTATTTATATATCCATATATACATCTATCACATATCTGTCCATCTATCTATCCATCTATCGATCTACCTATCCATCTATCCATCCATTTATCCATTTATCTATCTATCCATCCATCTATCCATGCATCTATCTGTCCATCTATCCCTCCATCTATTCATCTGTTTATCTATTTACCCATTTTTCTCTGTGTGTGTCTCTCTCATCCATACACACATATAATTACATACGTACATATATAAACACAATTATACATACACATACATACATAAATACACATATTTGTATATACACAGATTTATACATACATACATATTTACATACATACATAATACATACATGCATAAACACATACAGATTTACACACACATACATAAATACACATACGTAGGTATATACATATGGAGAGAGAGATTAACTTAATATATTCTGTGATAGAGTTATGTGTTATTTGATGAGTTCTTTTCAGCTGAAATCAGATAGTTTCTGTAAATGATCTTCTGCAGATCATGTGATATATGAAACTGCAGACGCCTACGAAGTATATAAATATAGATGAAGCGTGTTCTTCATAACTGAATCAAGATTTGAGAATTAATAATAACAATAAAAATTTCAAAAGTATACCTACACACAATCATATAAAGTTCGGTAACGTCATTGTGTACTTTTCTTTGTGCGCAGTCTGTCTATGAACTCTTGAGTAATTCGCCGGAAGCGAAAAATGTCGTTTATCTCTCCGAGCTGGAATTTGAATTAAAACCAATATCAGAAATTTAAAGAATAATAGGGTTGCAGAAAAAATAGGTTGAAAGAAAACTGCAACGAATATTAAAGGAGTAAAAAAGAGAAAAATACTCTCTAGTAAAAAGAGAATGATTCTAAATGCGTTTTAGTTTATTTGCTATTTGCTATTTTCTTAACCATGGATTTTAAAGCATTTGTATAAAAAACAAAAACAAAAAAACAAACAAAAAAATAACAAAACAACAACATTAAAGTAAAAAGAAAATACAAACAGAAGCAAAAACAGAGTACTCAGATAATTATTTCTGCTATTTGTTTTTCTATTATTTTTCTTTTTTTGGGTAGGGTTTTCTTTTTGTTTTTGTTTTTGTTTTCTCATTCTTTCATTCATTAATTCATTCATTCACTTTTCTCTCTATATTTATTTATTTATGATTTTATTTGTTCATTGGTTTCACTATTTGATTAATTTTAATAAACAAACAAACAGTCAAACTAGAACTTCACCATGATCAGAAGTTAATACAGAAATTTCATCTCTGTAACCAGAAAACACTATTAATATTTTAATTTTCTTTCTTTTCTTCAGTCTTTCTGTCTGTCTGTCTTTCAGTCATCTATAACTTCTGTTTGTTTTTTTGTGTGTCGGTATATCTGTCTTTCTCTGTTACTGTATGTCGATCAGTTTTTCTCTCTATCTCCCTGATTGTCTGTCCATCCATCCATCTATCCTTCCTAGCACATATCAGTCAGTCTGTCTGTCCATCTACTTGACTCTTTCTTTCCTTTTGTCTTTCATTCTTCTGTCTATCTATATAGATATCTTTCTTTCTTTTTTCTTTCCTTCTGTTTACAATGTAATTATGTCTACATGTACCTCTTCATATTAAAGTTCGCTTTGAATTTGTCTTTGAAACTTGTAAACAAGTGACATGTACAGACAGCCCGAAGAGTCGCTTATTTCCATCACTTACTTTCAAGTAGATGCCGCAAGAAAACATTTTGTTTCATGTTCCTCTAATTACTTCAGCAAGAAGAAGAAGAAAAAATGTACTCTTCGTCTTTTTCGACTATCTATTTCTCTCTGTGTTTGTGTCTCTGCGTGTGTTTGTTTCTATGTGTCTGTGTGTGTGCATGTAAAATTATATATGTATGTACGTGTATGTGTGTCTGGATGTTTATATGCATGTATCTTTGTGTGTATATATGTGTGTGACTGGGGTAAATATTTGTTAGATTGTATTATCTATACATACTCTCATGCACACATATAGGCATGTATCTGTAGCCACCTACCTACCTACCTACCCACCAACGTACATACATACATACATACATAGAGAGAGAGAGAGAGAGAGAGAGAGAGAGAGAGAGAGAGAGAGAGAGAGAGAGAGAGAGAGAGAGAGAGAGAGAGAGAGAGAGAGAGAGAGAGAGAGAGAGAGAGAGGAGGCAAATATAGCAACCCCAAAACAACAAAAATTTAAAAAGATACAGAATATAATAAAAAATAATAATAAAATTTAAAAACAAAAAAAACGACAACCCCCCAAAAACACAATATTATTTCTCTTCCCGATTTATTTTATCCTTCTTTTCCTCTTCTGTCACTTTCTCTCGTTCCCTTCATCTCTCTGATGTCCAGATCTGTAATCTAATCACGTAATTTTAAATCTGATCAAGAAAAATTCTCTAATCTGCTTTTTTTTTCCCCTTACATCTTTGAAATTTGTTAATGCTTGGCATGCTTTTACCTGATTTGTTGTCACAGTTTTATTTTAAGTGACGTATTGCTGTTGCCCTAGGCTATATTTATTGGCTCGTCTGATTTTAATGGGGGAAAATAAAAGATTGCGTGCCCTTACCTCAGGGATCCAGTAAAAAAAAATATATATTACTTCTGTTTAGATATGAAAAATAAATAAATAAATAAATAAATAAATAAATAAATAAATAAATAAATAATAATAATAATAATAATAATAATAATAATAATAATTTAATAATAGTTTTTATAGTCAAAGAAAGAGAAGTTGAAATGCTAAATATTTAACTCAAATCCTGAAGAAATGAGGAGAAAAAAATACCCCAAAAGGAAGACCAAAAGGTAATAAATAAATAAATAAATAGATAAATAAATCAAACTCGTTAACTACTTATTTTACTGAATTAAATGGATTCGCTGTTGGTACTGTTAATGTCGATATAAGATTGCAAGGGTGGGGGGAATAAAATAATATAAATAAAATAAATAAAATAATTAATTAAAAAATAAATACATAAAATAAATAAATAAATAAACGAACAAACAAACAAAGATACATACAAACAAATAAACCAATAAAAAAAAAAAAAAAAAAAAAAAAATCATAAATAAATAAAAATAAAATAAAATAAAATAAAACAAAGAATCTCATATGTAACCAGAATCAAGCCTGTACGTTTGAAATATATATATATATTTTTTCTGTTAACTTTATTTTTTTTTATTACTGACGGTAAAGCTCCATGAAATTTCTTTGAATGTTTTTATTTTTTTATTTTTCTTATTATTTCTATTTATTTAATTGGTTTCATATTTACATATTTATTTGCTTCTTTCTTTCTTTATTTTCCTCCTTTATTTACGTGTTTATTTGTTTATAAATGTTCGGGAACGCAAAGGCGCACGAGGTCAAAGTTCAATCACAATCTCACTAATGACGTCACGTGCCTCTTACGAGATTTGAACGTACGAACGTACGTCAGAGTTGACGTGGAGATATTTAGAAAGGTGATCGAATATTACACTAATGAAATACACTGTTCATACGGGTCTCCCTTGTTCGTGCGTGCATAATTCTAATAGGATGTCAAAGTTCATTGGAACTCGTTTCATTTAATCTGAATTGGATTTTATAAATACCAGAATGTATCACTCGATTATCATTGTAATTCTACAATCATGAGAAATATAAGTGACTTTCTATTTTTAGAGAGCATTTCTTAAAGGTCTATTCCTGCAACAGAATAATATTTCCTGTTGCCACCCATTCCTCCACGACTAGCTTTATTAAGGTGGTTGTGTTTTCTTGTCTCCGGGTAGGTGCGTATGAAAGATTTCATTGTGACAGTACGTACCGAATTGTAATTTCGATCTTCCACACATTACTTTGTCTAACAAGAGATAAATTTTAAAAATAGTATCAGCTTTATTTGCATAAATATTTTTTTCCTTCTTTATACAGAGGCTTATTTTTGTATGCTGAAAAGTGTTCCTTAAAACACACACACACACACTCACTCACACCCACACACACACAAAGAGAGAGAGAGAGAGACACACACACAAAATAAATACAACATAAATAAATATAAAAAAATAAAATAAAATAGAAAATAAATAAAATAATTAAAATGAATAAAATAAAATTAAATTAAATTAAATTAAATAATATACATCAATAAAAAAAAAAAAATAAAGAAACGCCTCTAATCTGGTATGATTTCTATATATATATATTTCTCCCGTGACTGATTTGTATTCTAGGTTTCTATGTCAGATACAAATGAAGCAATAATCGATCACTAGGGAGATATTTGTTTCTGTTATTGTTTCACTGTGTCAGCTTTAACGTTGTATTATGCTAGTTCTGAGTGTATTTTCCACCTCATACATATTTATAAAACGTCCCAGACAAGTGTAGTGTATTCCCTCACACGCATTTCTTGTGTCAGCTGTAGTAACTTTCTTACATCCAGCAAAATGTCATAGAGTCATTATATTACTTAACATCATCGCTTTTATTACAAGAAATAGTGTTCCTCCTATCGCTACTACTACTGCTATTGCAGCTACATCATCTACTGCTATTACCACTACTACTACTACTACTGCTGCTGCTGTTACTACTACTACTACTACTACTACTACTACTACTACTACTACTACTAGAATGCAAGACTAATACTAATACCAAAACCATTATTGCTGCTACTAGTGGTATAAGCAGTAAAAAGCAATAATATTTGAAGTAATAGTACAATAACGATAGTAGTAGTACTAGTAGCGTAGTACTAATACTAGCAGTAGTAATAGTGGTACTTGCAATACTGGGCGTAGTAGTAGTAGTAGTATAAGCATTAATAATAGTAGTTGAACTAATAGTAGTTAAAGTATTAGTAATAATAGTAGTAGTAGTAGTAGAGGTCGTAATAGAAATAGTAATAGTTGAATTAGTAGTAGCAGTAGTACTAATAGTAGTAGTATAAGTAGTAGTAGAGTTAAAAGTAGTGATAGCAGCAGTAGCAGTAATAAATAATGAATCACGTGACTACAGATTATTTTTCAACAGATGAGAACAAAATAAGAAATAAATAAGAAAAATTCGATTCACGAAAAAATGTAATCGTATCTTGTAAGGTGATAGAATCTTTAATTACTGCAACTGAGAAATCAATTACCTTCTCGTAATTAGAGATATGATTTTTCTTTATTGATTAGAATATTCAATACGGATTCTCTAAAAAGAGAGAAGATTTTTTTTTTTTTTATTATTCTTTTCCTTTTTCAAATCGTTATTTTTTACATCCTTTATAATCATTTTTTTTTTTTTTTATTATTATTATTTTTTTTTTTTTCCTCAAAGGTTGTAATGTTGAAACACGAAATGTAAGTCGTGGTTAATCCTGAATTTAATTTATTTTGTTCAGTTCATATTTCCAGAGAAAAATGATTGGTTTTGGTATTTTTCTGTTGATTCAAAAAATAATAATAATAAAAAATACAATGAATAAGTTTAAAAATAAATAAAGAAATAAAAAGAAAGAAAGAAAGAAAGAGAAAAATAAAGAAAGAAATGAAAAAAAAAACATTGAAAAGAAAATTCATTTGTCTAAATTAATACCATTCTTTTTCATCATCATCATTATGAGCACAGCCTTACCATTATAATATACTTTTTCCCCGTTATTACTTTCTTTTTGCTTTATTATTATTATTATTATTATTATTATTATTATTAATTTCTTTTCTTTTATCAAAGACTATTGTAGTCAGTAAGTGAAATAAATATAGTTATTTCGAAAACTATATTTTATTTTCATCATTTAATAAAACTGTCATAAATGCAACTGTTAAAGCTAGATCGAGAATCGTCGTTATTTTCCGTCATAAAAAAACAATTTATCCAAGCATGATCGTCAGTTCCCGTAAAAATACAATTAGTCCGAGCATCATCCTTAATCGCCGCCATAAATATAATTAAATATATTATTATCGTTAATGTGTGTCATAAATATAATTAATACGAGACATATCTGTAATATCCGAATATCGTAGTTAATTTCTGTTATGAAAGGAATCTCTCTCTCTCTCTCTCTCTCTCTCTCTCTCTCTCTCTCTCTCTCTCTCTCTCTCTCTCTCTCTCTCTCTCTCTCTCTCTCTCTCACTGAGATAAGGATAAGAATATATCTGCAGGGACATCAAAGGAGGTTTAAAGCCACAATTAAAGGCGCTGAAAGGTTTATAAAGATAAATAAGTGCAGAAAGTTTAAGGATTACGGAATAAACCTGCTATAAATAAATATGACTGGTGTCTGTCTGCTTGCTGTGTTCGGTTGTAATTATTTCCTGATCTCTCTCTCTCTCTCTCTCTCTCTCTCTCTCTCTCTCTCTCTCTCTCTCTCTCTCTCTCTCTCTCTCTCTTTCACTCTCTCTTTCTCATTCTTTCTCTCTCTCTCTCTTTCACTCTCTCTCTCTATCTTTTACTCTCTCTTTTTCACTTTCTCTTTCACTCTCTCTCATTCTCTCTCTTTCTCTCTCTCTCTTTTTCACTCTCTCTCTTTCTCTCTCTCTCTCTCTTTCATCTCTCTCTCTCTCTCTCTCTCTCTCTCTCTCTCTCTCTCTCTCTCTCTCTCTCTCTCTCTCTTGCGGTGTATTTACTTATTTTTCATCTTTCGCCTCCTTTCCCTCTTCTCTGTTTTTTCTTTCTTCTTTTTCTCTCATTCTCTATCCACATTTATCTCGAAATATAATCAAATAAATAATATTACACTTTAATAAGACACGTTTGCTATGTTTTCTCAGCGATAGATATATTTAAGATATATCATTTATTATTAGTAGTATTTTCATTTCCTTTTTTTCCCCATGAACTCTGTATCCAATTTTACATGACAGAACATCGCTTCTGTAGTCTAATAGTGTAATATATATCACAAATACACAATCAGCTTAAAAAAAAAAAAAAAAAAATTAACAAGGCGCTTTAGTCAAATGTCAAATTATATCGTTGATGTTATTTGCAGAACTTCTTGCACTGAAATGAGAACAGTGAGTTCATGTTCAAGAAATCTTAAAAAGAAAAAGAAAAAGAAGAAAAAGAAAAAGAAGAAAAATAATAAAAGTGATTATCTACTTTTTTTTTTATCGTACCTTTTATGTCTTCAGAGTTATATGTTAGTTTTGCATTTTCTTTAAGTTACACAAAGGTTGATGGCAAAAGCAAAAACAGAAAAGTACAACACTGCACATAGTGATACAACCGCTTCTACAAGAACAACAGCAACCACTACTACTACTAGTACAACTGCTGCTACTACTATTCCTACTATTATTAGTACTACAGTTATTACTTCATCTGTTATTACTATTACCACTACCACTACCGCAACCACTACCACAACCACAACCACAACCATGACCATTACTATTGTTACTGCTATTACTACTAGTATTACTCTACCAATATTACTACTAGTACTACTATCATCACCATCACCAGCAGTACAGGTACTACATCTACTACAACTACTATTATTCTGCTACTACCACAACTGTTGGTTCCAGTATTACAACAGCAACAGCAACAACAGTTATTAATACTACAACTACTACCACTACTATTAGCATCCAAGAAACAGTAGAAAAAACAAATCATTTTCTTCAGATCATGCCTTCACAAATACAGTTTGTTTTTGTATTTTCGTTATTTATATTGGGTAGCGGATCTGCTACGAATCTAATAAAACTTAAGCTTCAGCAATCCTAATCCTGAATCGACTTTATAAGCGACTTCAGTCCACACAGCTTATTGTTATTTTTTATAGATTTACTGCAGCAATAAATTATCAGCTTTAGCGAAGCCGACATTCAACAGTATTACAGCAAATATCTGTCTGTCTGCCTGTCTGTCTATCTATCTATCTATTTATCTATCTATCTATCTATCTATCTACCTATCTGATAGCAGTAGTTAATAATAATTCAATAACAGCAGCAACAACAATAATAACAATAAAAATAATAATAGCAACAGCAACAGCAACAACAACCACTACTACAATAATAATAATTATTATTATTATGATAATTATAACAATAATAATAATAATGACAACAACAACAACAACAACAACAACAATAATAATAATAATAATAATAATAATAATAATAATAATAATAATAATAATAATTATAATAATAATAATAATACTGAACGGTAACACAAAACTTTCTGACCGATATTGTAATAAATGATTTCGGAGTTTCGCTGCCATGGACGTTCTTTTAGTACAAACCTTGCCGCAGGAAATTTGTAAGTCATTGTTCAGTGTTGTTAATTAATTTTGCTCATTAGAACAGAAATGAGCTGGCAGCCTCACCCTCGGGGCCTGTAAAACATGCAAATCAGTTTCATAGTGTGACGCGCTGAAACCTTTGTATCAGCTTTTGCTAAGACGAGAGCGAAGATTTGTGAGTCTGGTACCAACCATGTTTTTATTTCTCAGTCACAGACTGTTTGTTTGTTTGTTTGTTTGTTTGTTTATTTATTTATTTATTTATTTAGCTATTTATTTATTTGTTTATTTATTTGTTTGTTTATTTATTTGTTTGTTTATTTGTTTATTTATTTATTTGTTTGTTTGTTTATTTATTTAGCTATTTATTTATTTGTTTAATTGTTTATTTATTTATTTATTTATTTGTTTGTTTATTTATTTATTTATTTGTTTGTTTGTTTGTTTGTTTGTTTATTTATTTAGCTATTTATTTATTTATTTGTTAATTTATTTATTTATTTATTTATTTATTTATTTATTTATTTATTTATTTATTTATTATTTATTTATTTATTTATTGTAAATTGTTATCATCATAATCATCACTGACATTTTTGTTTTGTTCATCATCTGTGGTCATCGTGATGCCAGTTATTGAGATTATTGTTGTTGTTTTCATTATTATTTTGTTACTGTTTTATTGTTATTATTAATCCTACGTTGTGAATGTTTCTGTTGTTGTTGTTGTTCTTGTGAGTATTATTATTACAACTATAATTATCATCGACATTATTGTTATATTATTATTGTCATTATCATCATTATTTTCTTCTCATCATTATTATTGCTGTTGTTGTTATCATCGTCATCGTTATCGTCGTTATTATTAGTTTTGTATTCGTGGCCTTTTATCTACCTACCTACCTACCTACCTACCTATCTACCTAGCTATCTATTTATCTATCTATCTATCTTATATATCTATCTATTTATCTGTCTGTCTATATGTGTATCTATCTATCTATCTATCTATCTATCTATCTATCTATCTATCTATCTATCTATCTATCTGTTTGTCTGTCTGTCTTCTGAGATCATGGCTAAGCTCACGTTTTCAGGAAATCTCAACAGTTATATTTTAACTGGTAGCTTGTTATTTTCAGCGTCTTCTTTATTGTGTTTAAAATATTTCTGTTGATAGCGAAAACCTTTTGATTATTACTGATAGCCACCTTGACGATCTCTGTCTCTCTTTCTCTCTGTCGGTTTGACTGTTCCTGTCCCTCTCTCTGTCTCTTATATATTTATGCATTTTTGTGTGTGTGTTTGTGTGTGTCTCTATCTATCACTGTTTCTTTTCCCTTTCTCTCTGTCTTAATCTACCTATTTCTATCTATCACTCTATATATCTGTCTGTTTGTATGTCTGTCTGTCTATTTATCTCCCACACAAATACACAGCTTTGACATTCTGTCATGTTATTTCTCCAGGCTACTGTTCGTTCTTAACTTAATTTTCTCATTTTAGCAACGTTTTGTTCCTAACTTAGTACTTGTTAAATTTCAGTTAGTTCAATTACTGTCATTTAACGCACAATTAAATTCAAAACTCCCTGTGTTATTTTTAATGTTAATGTAATCTATCTCTCTCTCTTGCTCGCTCTCTCTCTCTCTCTCTCTCTCTCTCTCTCTCTCTCTCTCTCTCTCTCTCTCTCTCTCTCTCTCTCTCTCTCTCTTGCTCTCTCTCTCTCTCTCTCTCTCTCTCTCTTGCTCTCTCTCTCTCTCTCTCTCTCTCTCTCTCTCTCTCTCTCTCTCTCTCTCTCTCTCTCTCTCTCTCTCTCTCTCTCTCTCTCTCTCTCTCTCTCTCTCTATCCGCTGTTACAGACAGACATACATACATAATACTTTCTCTTTCTTTATCTCATTCCTCTTTGTT
This sequence comes from Chrysomallon squamiferum, assembly GCA_012295275.1. Lineage (NCBI taxonomy): Eukaryota > Metazoa > Mollusca > Gastropoda > Neomphalida > Peltospiridae > Chrysomallon > Chrysomallon squamiferum. The sequence goes on from CM022666.1 coordinate 14,776,641, forward strand.
AGTCTTCCTTTGTATGCGTTTATACATACATACATACATACATACATACATACATATGTGCATACATACATACATACATACATACATACATACATACATACATACATACATACATACATACATACATACATACATACATACGTGCATACCTACATATATATGTGTGTGTGTAGCTAATTTTAAAAATATTATATATTTTTATTCTGCTGGGGATTAAGTATTAATCTCATTTATGAACATGGAAAGATAATCCGATTAAGCAAAGACCTCAAAAAAAAAAAAATATATAAGAAAAGAAAAAAGAAAAAAAAAATTATATTAATCAAATTTATTTTTTAATAATAGTATCAGAATAATCCTGCAAGTTGATTTTAATGCTTTATTATTATTAATATGTATATTTATAAAATTATTAATAGTTTTTCAAGGACAAAAACGTGGGTCATTGGCAAAAACGGATTAAGATTACAGAAATAACGAATGTGTTGATTAAGTTAAATATAGACTCCAGCGTTATTCACATGAGAGATTCACAAAGCTACGGTCAGTGATATTTCTTGTACATCTTCGTGTAATTTCTTTTATTTCAAGATTCTCATTTTCAGACGGACTGGGTACGGGCGAAGAAACAAATACATTGAGAGGTGTTTTTATTTACTTATCTGTTAGTTTGGTTGTTTATAATAACAATTAATTAATTTATTATCTAAATGTCCGGTATTAGGGATGTGAAAATGTCAGTTTAATTTATCTTAATCGAACTGACATGTCGATTTTTATTTTATTTTATTTTTTATTTTTTATTTTTTATTTTTTTTTAATTATTATTATTATTTAAAATTAGTTCTAATTTTTTTGACGGAATTCAATTTAGTATTTCAATCTATTTTTTTTTTTCTACTTCGAATTTTTTTTTTTTTTTTTTTTTTTTGCATTTGTATTTCTATAGTGTTGTTGTTGTCGTTGATGTTGTTGTATTTTATACTTTTTCACTGTAGAGATTATTTTTCCCTAATGTTAAATACTTTATACTTTAACAGCTAATTTTTGTTTTATTAATAAAATTAATCAATGTTTTGTACTCATATAAAAAAAAAAAAAAAAAAAAAAAAAAAAACAATAACAATAATAATGATGATGACAATGATAACAAATAAATAAAATGATTTAAACTTTAATGGGACACGCAGAGAAACAGATAGGAAGAAAAAACAAAAACTAAATGTACTGAAACTTATAAAGAGACAGACAGACAGACGTAACATTGTCTGACAGACTTACAAAAAGACAAACAGACACACAGACACATAATGCAGTTGTCGTTGCTGTTGTTGTTGATGAAGTTATTATTGTTGTTACTATTATTACACCTGCTTGTTGTTTGAGTGGTGCTGCTGCCGTAGGTGTTGTGTTTTGTACTCGACGACGTCACTGAAGTGGTTATTAAATTAAATGTAACGACATCAGGTGGGTTTATTTTCCACATTTCTGTTCAACCGTTCATTTAGACGAGTTGTACGGCAATCATGGCGAATTAACACAGACTGCCTTCGGGCGCATTACTCCAGTATATCTGGAGTGCGTGACAGTAATAGTATGGGTGAAGTAACGTAACAGTCGCTTTCATTTCTTTCTTCATTTCTTCATATATATATATTTATTCGTGTGTGTGTGTGTTATATGCAGCAGCACTGGCTAGAAAGCACAGTACATCTCTAGACCCACGAAGAACATGTCAGCTCTGTTATTCTCTTGCTCTCGTTTTTTCTCTGTCTCTCTCTTAAACACAAACACGCAAC
>CM022666.1:14780939-14783439 GCA_012295275.1 Chrysomallon squamiferum
AGAAACTAACTAACTAACTAACTAACTAAATAATAATAAAATAATAAAATAAAAAATAAACAAAATTAACACATAATCATTTTTCTTCTGTTGGATATTTAAGCTGCAAAGAACAGACAGATAGATAGATGTATACACACATACACACATACATACATACATATATATATGCATACATACATACATGCATGCATAAATACATGCCTACAAACATACATATATATATATATAGTAATCATAGTAGTAGCAAAAGTAGTAGTCGTAATCGTACTGGTAGTAGTAGTAGTGATGATAATAAAAACAAAATATTAATTGAGTCTTGAAAAACAAAAACAGCTTTCAGTAAAGTAGTAATTCGTTTTCCCCAGAGAAAGCAATGACGTCACTCATTTATAACATAATACATTTAGAAGTGAATTAAAAGACAAGGAGGAATACATGTACGATCAGACAGTTCTAATTGTACTGACAAAGTTTACCAAATCGAATTTGCATGACCGAATTTTTTCATTATTTTTAACTGACACCTGAATTGAATGTTATTAAAATGTGTTCAGTCGACAACTGTATAGATGGAATATAGCTATATCGATATACGCGCACGCACACACACACACACACACGCACACACACACACACATACATACATACATACATACATATATGTAGTAAATAGATACGAAATAAATCTGTTTCTGTCTCTGACACTGCCTCTGTCTCTCTCTCTCTCTCTCTCTCTCTCTCTCTCTCTCTCTCTCTCTCTCTCTCTCTCTCTCTCTCTCTCTCTCTCTCTCTCTCTCTCTCTCTCTCTCTCTCTCTCTCTCTCTCTCTCTCTCTCTCTCTCTCTCTCTATCTATCCATATATATTATTAATACAAGAATAAATAAGAAATAAGAAATAGTTCACCATCTCTCCCTGCCCTATCTATCTATATATATATATATATATATATATATATATATATTTTATTAATACTAGAATAAATAAGAAATAAGAAATAGTTCACCATCTCTCCCTGCCCTGACGGAAGAAAGATTTGTAGAAATATTTATTAACCATATTTGCAATAGCTTCTCTTTATACCATACAGTCCAATCCAGTATAATATATATTTTTTTCTTTCTGTCACACGTTTCGATAAATATAATAACCAATAACAATCTACTATCTATGTATAAAATAATTATCTATCATCAGTGTACGCGAGATTAAACAGGAAAAAAAAAATACTCTATGTAGTTCGCAGTAATTATACTGGAGCATCTTCCATCTAAAGCCGAAAATAAAAGTACATTTTCTTTCAGACGCACACAGTACGAAACACTCTAAAACGTTTCTCAGAAAAGTGTTTTTTCTGGAATTTTTTATCCGGAAGAGGAAGGGTTAATTCCGTATTTGGTTAATGGGATAGGATTCTCTATTACAGCTTTGTAAAGCGGAGAAAGACAATGAAAGGATGAAAAAAAAAAAAGAGACTGTGATTTACTGCCTGAAGTAAATTATCGGTTTCTTCAGCTTGCGTGTCTCGGCTCCGTGTTTGACCAAGTCTTCTATTACAGTTAAAACTTCAAACATCTTGCTCTTTTAACGTCACTTTGTGACCAACATTTCATCGCTTGTTTACAGCCTTGTTTAAACATTATCAGATCGATGTAAGCAGCGTTATGATTTAAAAGAAAACTGTTGTAATAGCGACTTCATAAATTACTATGATAAAATATATATATATTAGTGTTATTATTATTTTTGTTATTTAATCAAGTGATGGCATGTTGTATGATAATTTACACACATGCACACACAAACACATACACAAACACATACATAAACACAGACAGACGTCCATACAGAACACAAAGCACACTCGTGTACACAGACACAGAACCACATATCCATAGACACAGCATGCACACGTACAGAAACACATAGACAAACATCCATACACAGAGACACACACAAACACAAACACAGAGACACACACACAAAAACACAGAGACACACACACATACAGAAACACAGAGACACACACAAACACAAACACAGAGACAAACACATACACAAACACAGAGACAAACACATACGCAAACACAGAGGCACACATACACAAACACAGAAATACACATAGAGAGAAATGGATACACACACTCACATACACAAACACTTTTTTGTTTTCTATTGTTTCTTTTCAAATCGACATTGTGCTGATACGATGCTCACATTTCATTAGTGATACAGCACTTGTATTTTGAAACGTTTGTTAGATTTTTATATTTATTTTGTTTAATGTTGTTCTTTTGAAAAATACTGATCGGTCCCAATACGTAACTTTTAAGTTCTTTTCTTCTTATTCCATTTTGTCTATAAAAGAAGTAAGAATATATATAAAAGAGGTAAGAATTAAAAAAAATAAGCCGTCCTTTTATTCAGAAACATAATGTGTTAGACTGACTCGTCAAATTTATTACTTCATCATTTCTTCTTCTTCTTCTTATTTTAAAT
>CM022666.1:14785939-14818439 GCA_012295275.1 Chrysomallon squamiferum
CGAGAGAGAGAGAGAGAGAGAGACGTACATAAATTTTGACAAACAGTATTAATAATAATAATAATAATGATAATAAACTGCTAAAATTTCTAAGAACCAAGAATATACCAAAACGTACGTTTAAAAAAAAAAAAAAAAAAAAAAAAAAAAAAAAAAAATCAACTTAGATGTCACAGACAGTACTTTATCCGGCGTCAAGAAAATTTCATACTCAATTATAACTCTGCACACCGGAGAAACTCTATCTTTCCATCAACAGTCTATTGAAAAGGCTCTCGACTTCATGAAAATACATTTGCAGATACGATTTCATTTCTCGGAGTCTGCCGAACCGCTAACCTCCGTACAGGAATCTGATTACGTATAAATTGTTTCTGGACGTGGATGATGTAAAATGGAACGAATTCTCATTACATTATGTCATACTGATAACACACTGATACAGTCTCTTTAAACAAAATGTATAAACTTCTATCCATCATTGAGATTGTTCATTTTAAAATAAACTGTTCTTGCGGGGGAAATTATGTACTGTTTGTAGGTCTGTCTTGTGCCTCTGTGTGTATGTGTAGTGTCTGTGTATGTGTCTCTGTGTGTATGTGTATTATGCGTGTGTCTCTGTGTGTATGTGTATGTGTATATATTGTGCGTGCTGTGTGTATGTGTAGTGTCTGTGTATGTGTCTGTGTGTATGTGTGTTATGTGTGTGTCTGTGTGTGTTTCTATGTGTGTATTTGTTTGTATTCTGCATGCTGTGTGTATGTGTTATTTCTCTGTGTGTGTGTGTTCTCTGTGTGTATTTCCATGTATTCTGCGTCTGTTATGTGTCTGTATTTATGTATTATGCGTGCTCTGTGTTTGTGTGCGTGATATATATGTGTGTGATATGTGTGTGTTTAGTGTAATTGTATTTTTATGTTTTTATATATATATAATACATACAAATATATATATATATATATATCATTTTTGTGTTTTGTGTGTGCCATGTTTGTAACACATGATTGTGTGTGTATGTCAGTGTGTGTCATAAGAAAGAGAAACATAACGTATATTAGACAACGAAAAGTCTCCTATAAATAGATAAATAAATTGAATAGTTATTCATCTACTGCAAATCGATAATTATTTTGGCAGTAAACGCTTCTTTGTGTAGGTAATTTAAACGGAAATGAATTTAAAATAATAATAAACAAATAAATAAATAAACAAACAAACAAATAAATAAATAAATAAATAAATTTATGAATATATAAATAAATAATAATAACAACAACAACAACAATAATAATATTTTTAATAATATTAATAACATATATTAAAAAAATCCACAAAAAAAAAAAAAAAAATTCAAATAAAAAAGATAAAATTAAAAAAATTAAACAGATTTAAAAAATAAGAAAAGAAAAAGAAAAAATACAAAAGAAAAGAAAAGAAGAAACGAAAAACGAAACCAAGCATGTATCAATCCACGCATCATTTGTAAAGTTGCTAAGCACACACTTGAAAGTGATGTCAAAACAAAAATTAAATTGTACTAAGAAAAGAAAAAAAGATAATAAAAAACAAAAGGGAAATGAACTCTAAATGAAACTTATACAAACTCTACAATTTCGACGACTTTTGTGAGTAACAGAGACGTGGAAAACACTGTTAAATTTTTTGAAATAGAAACTCCATTTTAAACAGTGTGAAAACAAAATTAACTTTATCCGCTGTGAGTGTGAACGTAATTCTGTGTGTGAACGTAATTCTGAGTGTGAACTTAGGTGATCGTTACAGAAGAGGTAAAAGTAGAATAGGTAAAAATATTTACGTTCAGTAGACACCGGGATTAAAACTTCCTTACTAGAATTATTTCTCTATTGTAACAGGCATTCGACGTAAATAATTACACATTTTTTTTTCCCGTTCCAAAATATACCCTTCCTTGTTCTTGTTATTCTCAGTGTAATGTCTATTTTATTACAATTCGTATTATTTTGGTTTAATATGAATAGTTATTTATATAACAATGCAGTGTTTTAATATAACATGATTAACTATTTCTACTACAATAATATGATATTTAAAACAAAATATAGTATTATAAAATTATGAATTTTGATAGGAAAACCTTTTTGGTTGGCTGCCATCGACTTTCTTTCTTCTTCTTAATTTTTTTTTTTCTTTTCAATTTTCTTTTTTTTTTTTTTTTTTTTTTTTTTTTTTTTTTTTTTTTTTTTTATCTTTTTTTCTTTCTTTTCCACCTGCTCCTGTGCTCAGTGAAAAACAAACCAAACAAACAAACATGGGGGATTTCCAACAGGCGAACACAAGTGGGTTGTTTCCGCAGCTCTGATATTCAGCTGAGGATCTTTTGCTGAAAACGTTCATCACAAAATGTTCATAAATTGAAGAATTGTCAACCGAGTGGTTGGAACGGGTAATTAATGAAAGGGGACAGCGGTGAGCTTTGTTTTCATTGCTCACCATTCTCTCACTCAAATGATCAGTTTCCAATGTTCAGATTATAAACCATTTATTCATTATTATTATTTTTTTTTATTTTTTTTATTATTATTATTATTATTATTATTATTATTATTATTATTATTATTATTATTATTATTATATTATTATTATTAATATTAATATTATTATTATTAGTAGTAGTAGTAGTAGTATTATAATGATGATGGTGATGATGATAACAACAACAACAACAACAACAGCTAGCAGTAGTAGTAGTAGTACGAGTACTACTAACAGTAATAATAATAACAACAACAACAACAATAAATAAATGAATAAATAGAAGCAAACGTTTGATGTTGTATAGTGCGTCGCGTACATTTAACGTAAATTGAATGATCCAGTAAAATCAATCAACTGCAATATCCATCGCGCTCGACAGTTTCACTTGCAGCTTTGACTAAGAAATATAAACATACATATAAACAGAAACACTTTTATCTAATGGCGCTTCTTCATGCGTTATTAATTTCATATCCATTTGACATGAAAGCTGCTGTTGTCCTTATTCACGTGTGAAATAGTAAATTATCTTCTGTGTCGTTACTACTAGGACAAACGCGACTATTAAACTGAACGTACAGTGACTGGTAAATTTACAAACCACAGTTATTCTATGCAATCATCATGACGGTATTTATAATACGTCCGTTCGTACTTGAATCCATCCAATTTCTCGCTTAGTTAATTACGAATGTACATACATACATACATACATACATACATACATACATACATACATACAAAACATACATACAAACACACACACATACAATAATACATACAGATACATACACATACATACATACATACAGACAATCATACAGACAGACAAAAACGTATCTACTGAAATACAGCTGCTTTGTAAGATTGAATAATTATAGACGATATTTTCGTTTTTCTCTAGCTTTTTATTATTATTATTATTATTATTATTATTATTATTATTATCATCATCATCATCATCATCATATTATTATTTATATGCTTTATAATTCTGGTAGAAAAACAACGTATGACATTTCATTATATTTTTAAAATTAATTTTCTGGTAGAAGCATACTTTCAGATTGTTTTGTGTATTAATAAACGTCATATTCCTGCTACAGAATAGTTCTCACCTAATTCGCTGATACATTGTCAGCAAACTTTCGTTACATTAAGCTCTCTGGAAGTAAAACGTTACAACAAAACAGTCATTAACCGCGAGAAAAATATCACGGTTGAAAGTGCTGCTGGAAATAAACAAATAAACATATGGAGGTGATAATACTGACATCAATAAAAAAGAAAAAAAGTAATTACGATGAACTGTACAAAATGTCATTTTTTTTTTTTTTTTTTTTTTTTTTTTTTCCCCTGTTGTTAACCTGTGTTTCGGAACCAGTAGCATTATGAAAAGATATCCAGTTAATATCAGTATCTCAACGCTAATTCCGGAATCTAAGCATGTGGGCTTTGATAGACGTAAACGGTGGCTGAACCTTCGATAACAGTAATACGTAACTAATCCTTCCATAAACCAGAATGAGTAGTTTGAACCTTCGATAGACATAACTATCGAAGCTTCGGTAGACACGATGAAGAACTGAACCGTCGACACAATGTGTTGTTTACCTTGGGTTTATGACCGTATGAATGTCACTATGAATTATTTTGTTTGTTTAATTACTTATTTTATTTTATTTTATTTTATTTTATTTTATAGCGTTGTTTTTTTTTGGTTTTTTTTCTCTTTTTTTTTTTTTACGTATCATCTACGGCTTCATATCTTCTTTGATTAAGTTGTTATCTCTCTGCATAATCACGTGATCAGTCGTCGTCAGGTAACAACAACAACAACACTAATCAAAAAAAGAAAAGCTTATCTTGATGTTCTTTTTGTAAAACCTTTTGTGAAAGCAACAACACATCAAATACGATGTCAAATAAAATAATTGTCAGTCCTGCAAAATTAAAAAAAAACTCCTACGTGGATCGTCTGTGCTTGCTACTGGGAGAGAGACAGAATAATAAATTATTCAGATCAGAGATCAAATTCAAATAAAACGTGCTGATCAATTGGATCACGGACTTCAGGTTAATAATTTACTGTGTTTACTTTGCTAGTCAAAGTGTTTATTTTGTTGTTGTTGTTGTTGTTGTTGTTGTTGTTACGATTTTTATAGTTAGACGAAAGTGGTAAAATATATAATAATAAAATAAATAAGATAAAAATACGAAACAAAATAGAAAATATTCTTATACGTTATTGGTACGAATACTACTACTAATAATAATACTAATATTAATAATAATAACTATAACGAATACGATAATAATAATGTTGATGATGATAACAATGATGTTGATGATGATGGTAATAATACTGATGATTAGTAAACTAATAAAACAATATAAGAATAATTATTTTTAATATAACAATAACTTTTTTGAAACGTTCGTTAATTTATTATTATTGTAGTTGTTGTTGTTATTATTATTATTTCACTTTTGTAATATAAATGATATACGTAAAGAATAAACGTGCGTTATGCATATTAAGGCTAATCATGAAGCGTTTTTATGACATACGAGTTGCTCTCATTATTTAAGTGATAACCAACCAACAGAAATGTTTGAAATTTTGTATATTATTATCAGTATAACTGTTATATATTTATAAAAATAATAAACAATTCCGGAAACTGCAATGATGGATGTATCACACATTAAATGAATAAGAATGAAAAGGGAGTAGAAGAGAAAGAAGAACAGATATTTACACAAATGTTTAAAATGGAAGAAAACGACGAGCGCCATCTACAACGAGGTACTTTGAATTTCCCCAAAGGAAGATAACTCTATATGATTAACACTTTCTCGGTTTTCGGCCATTTTTTCCCAAATTGCATCGTTCGAATACAGCACTACCAAACCGTTTCTTCTCTCAAGCTGGTTCTCCTGAATTATGTTTTTCAGGTGTCGATGAATCTTTCGTTTCGCCTTGTAAGAGAGACACGACTGCAGATACGTCGAACAGAAGATGTGTCTGAACGTTATGCCGAAACAGAGATACACAAAACAGTTGAGCGAAAAATTAGCGTAGTAAAAAAGTTCAAATATTCGCTGCAGACGAAACGCATCTATTATAAGTCCGTCGGAATTGAGAAAGAACATGATTATAATTCTGAGTCGGATGGCGTGACTTGGAGTGTGCAGCAAAATGAAAACGCTGGACACGGCAAACAACATCTTCGTCACTCTGCTGTGTGGACTGTCGCACAGGAACGCCATGGCGTTGTGCCGTCCGAGGCGTCGTAGTCGCTTCCGTTTCTTGTAGCACTCGTAAATGTTCATTGTGATGGCTACGAGGAGCACGATGATGACCACGGACGGCAGCACGAGGGTTAACGTCGTGTCCGCGAACGTGAACCCTTTCACGATAGCCAGGTGCTGTTTCAGCATTATGCACTTCGACGTTCCGTTCACCATCTCGATGCCAGCCGTCCACAGCGGGAAGTTGTACACCAGGACGGAAACGAGGCACATGACGAAAATGACTCCTTCGGCAACCTCCGGCTTGCAGAGCTGCGGCACGAACTTGAAGTGGGCGATCCGAATGTAGTTCTCGAACGTAATGAACACGATGCACCACACCGATATAAAGCCGCAAATGTAAGTGACGAAAATCACCATCTGGCAAATGCCGTGCACGTGGAAGAGGGGGACGTCAACGCGGTCCAGCCACACGATGAACAGCGCCATGAGGAACATCGTGTCCGCTATGCACTTAGCGGCGAGGTACAAACAACACGACTTATCGCGAAGAACTTTTCCAAGGAGAACTATGATGGAGAGAACGTTTCCAAACGTTCCTATGATGCAGACAATAGGAATCATAATCTTCTGGAAAGACATGATGGACAGATAAAGATAATCCTCCTCTAGAGCAGTGAGAAACTTCTCTGGGTCTCTAGAACCGTTCGACTCCATTGTTATTTGTAGGTGTTAAAACAAATTATTGTATTTTCCTCCACTTCGATCAGAGCATACGTTTCCTCTACGACAAATATTTGTAAGTCACGTATTTAATACACAAACCACCCATCATTACTATCTTTATTTGTTTACCTGGTGATGTTAACTCAGCAACTTTCGCTTTCATCGCACGAAGAGTTCTTCGTCAGCTAAAATATCCTTCTTTCGTTCAGTCAGCTGTGTGTAACAGGCAAGCGATATTTTCCCGTACCTCGTATCACAGATGTCGAAAACATTTATTTTTTTGTTTTATTATTATTTTTTTAAATATGACGATCTCATCAAACCCACGGCATGATCACATATTAAGTTTCCCAAAATTTAACTCCCGAGAGAAAGACCAATGAAAGATCACGTGTATCTGAACACAGAAGTAGGCGTCGTCTTAACGTCGCTTGTTCCCGAGCTTCCGCGCCAAACTACGTCTATTGATCGCAGACGACATGTGCGCACTGCTTTCAGACCTCCTGGCGGATAGCGACCTTTTATGTTATCATTACGCCAGCAAGAACATAGATCTTGATGAGAATAAATATTTTATGACTGGACTGAGCGTAACTGAACGCACCAATGTATGAGCATATGTGAGGGCTGATCGATGACATAAACCGTTTTAAACTCTGCAGACAGAATATTTTCGGTGATGAATGACAAATAACATGAGAATTGGTGTCTTTTTTTTTTAACATTTTCACAACAGTTTGTGTATACATTACACACACATACACACAATCTCACACACATACAAATATATATATACAAACATACATATATGCATACAAACATACATACATACATTCATATATGCATACATTCATAAATACATACAAACATACATACACATATACATTCGTACATAATACATTCATATATGCATACATTTATAAATACATACATACATACATACGTGAACGCGTACGTATGCACCTATTCACATTCATATATAGGTACGTACGTACGTACGAACATGCATAGTAGTAGTAATAGTGGTAGCTGTTAATATTGTAGTTTTATAAGCAGTAGTAGAAAATTATTAACAACAATAAATACAAATAGCAACAAGAACAAGAAAAAGAACAACAACAGTAACTGTACAATAATAATCATGATATTGATGATGACAACAACTACAACAACAACACTAATAATAATAATAACCATAAGAAGAAGAAGAAGAAAAGATAGTGTATACTGATATATATATATCTGTATTAATTAGCCCGAACATTTTACATTCACGCCAAAGTAATTAACTTGTGTCGCGCTCCATTAGAATCTGTAAGTTGCATATATCGGATTATCGATTATCGCGTTTTATCCAATTATCAACTAAATATCCTTCGTTCACAGTCAACTGTCTATTCTTATCCGGTAATTGTTCGGTAATAACATCGGTCTTAAAAATCACTTGATTGTTTTATTGAATTTTTCTTCTTCTTTCGTTTATTCGTTCTCGCAGCGTTCTTCTTGATTTTCATTTTAAATGTTTCTGTTTGTTATTCAATAAATTGAATTTTCATATCGCTAATCGCTAAATAACCGTGTCACAACATTTACTTTGCTCGAGGCGTAACATATGCTTCGTTGTAAGCAACTTGAGCGGCGCGATGGAAATTTAAGGTTGCTATGCTTCATATCGATCTCCAAAGTCGATAGTGTTACTTCTGTTAGCTTTTAACGAAACCGAAGTCAGCGAACTAGAAAGGCCTGTAGAGTGAGAAACTTTAAATTTAACGAAAATAAATCTCTCTCTCTCTCTCTCTCTCTCTCTCTCTCTCTCTCTCTCTCTCTCTCTCTCTCTCTCTCTCTCTCGTGTGTGCGTGCGTGCGTGCGTATGTGTATTTAAGAATTAAAAAACACACTGGCACAGGAATCTCTTTTTATTATTTAAAAAAAAAAAAAAATGCTCTAATTTTATCTCTAGGGATTCGAGTTGACTTAAAGCTGACCATTGTAATGTATATTACAGTGCGGTTTGGTCCTTTGTCTATATGTTTATTATTTTGGTATCATATTTACATAGACATAAAACCTTTTAAAACTATAGACAAATGCGTTCAGAGATGTTTAAAAACACATTTTCAGAACAAAACATTTTTAAATCTATTTAAAACTATTTCACATATGTGTGTATATGTATGTATTATGTATGTATGTATTTATATATATATATATATGTATGTATGTATGTATATATGTATGTATGTATGTATGTATGTATGTATGTATGTATGTATATAGTATACATGTATTTCTGTATATATTTGCGTATGCGATATGCATGTAAACACTCGATATCGGCTTTGTTCGGATTTGCTGATGTGCACTTTCATTTCTTTACATTTCTTTTCACATCAAATTTGATGACAGCCATCCCTACAAAGTTACATATCACCTCACCTATTTTTAGCTGATATCTTTCTTCATTTGATCAACGATTTCTTGTTTTTCCATTAATGTAAAGATTTTCTAGAAATTGTTCCTGACGAATGAGGAAATAAATAAATAAATAATAAAAATAAAAGTCTACAAGTAGACGTTTCCATGAATAGTTTATGCACTGTTGATGCTGTTTGAAAGCAATTACTGAAGGTACCAGAGTCAACAGACGTGAAGTGATGGAATCATCTTGATAGACAGACACCTACTGAGTGTATTTGCATCTGCCCCGTCTCTTTGGTTTTTCGAATTTCTCTTTTTTTTTTTTTTTTTTTTTTTTTTTTTTTTCAATTTAGAATAGGTAAATGCATTGAAAATTAAAATAATAATAAATAAATAAATAAATAAAAATACTTATTATTATTCTTATAACCACTATTTCGATTAAAACATTGCGCATGCTTACCATTTCGATCCCGATTGACGTTTGAACCTACGACCTATCGATCCTGATGTCCAAATGTCCGCTTCATATTTTGACTTTTCTAAATCTGTCTTTACCGTCCCTTCTAAATGCGTCTTTATTAGCTTATCTGCTCCTAAAGTGTTCGCTCTGTCCATCTCTGTCTGTTATAAGTTCTGTTATTTACTCGCGATCTCTTTTAGCACGTATAATGACTATAGAGAGAACAGTATCTTTGCCAGTGAGTAGAAGCTTGAAATTAATGTCAGAACTTATGGCTCATAACAGTAACTGATGTGACCAGAAGATCTGGAATCGTGTCAGCAGAGGCTAAACGGAGACGAAACGAGACTGGATATTGCCCGCTGAGTTACAGTTATTTCTAATTATAGAAACTTGCTGTAGCTCGAGATCAGATTAAAATTTAGTTTATTGTTTTCATTGGTATGGTGACTGACATTCGTCATGCCCACTACAACCACCACCACGATATCGACAACAATCATTACCACGGCATCAACCACCATCATTATCATTACATCAGACACCATCATCACCACTACAACCGATGTCGTCATCATTACTGCAGTTATCGTCATCATCATCGTTATGATCACTGGAACCATTGCCATCATCATCACTACAGCTACCTCCATTATCATCACTTCAATCATCAGCATCATCTTCAACTAATTTGTTCTTTAAAAAGAAAATGGTTTCAGTGAATATAATTATATTTTTATTTCTGGTTTGAGAGTTTTGTGAAAGATTCTCTTCCGTAATTCAATCATCAATATTAAAAATCCCGTTTCATGAAACATCTTATCATTGATTCAAAATTCACGAACTTAATTTCATCACTATGTAAATAACCCTGGGATACTTCAGATACATATCTATATAACACAGGGGTACTACCGATATATATCTAAATAACACAGGAGTCCTACATATCTAGATAACACAGGAGTCCTGCGGATACATATCTAGATAGCACAGGGGTACTATAGATACATATCTATATAACACAGGAGTCCTACAGATACATATCTATATAACACATGGGTACTATAGATACATATCTATATAACACAGGGGTACTATAGATACATATCTAGATAACACAGGGGTACTATAGATACATATCTATATAACACAGGAGTCCTACAGATACATATCTATATAACACATGGGTACTATAGATACATATCTATATAACACATGGGTACTATAGATACATATCTATATAACACAGGGGTGCTATAGATACATATCTATATAACACATGGGTACTATAGATACATATCTATATAACACATGGGTACTATAGATACATATCTATATAACACAGGGGTACTATAGATACATATCTAGATAACACAGGGGTACTATAGATACATATCTATATAACACAGGAGTCCTACAGATACATATCTATATAACACATGGGTACTATAGATACATATCTATATAACACATGGGTACTATAGATACATATCTATATAACACAGGGGTGCTATAGATACATATCTATATAACACATGGGTACTATAGATACATATCTATATAACACAGGAGTCCTACAGATACATATCTATATAACACATGGGTACTACAGATACATATCTATATAACACATGGGTACTATAGATACATATCTGTATAACACAGGGGTGCTATAGATATATACCTATATAACACAGGGGTACTATAGATACATATCTATATAACACAGGAGTCCTACAGATACATATCTATATAACACATGGGTACTATGGATACATATCTATATAACACATGGGTACTATAGATACATATCTATATAACACATGGGTACTATAGATACATATCTATATAACACAGGAGTCCTACAGATATATATCTATATAACACATGGGTACTATAGATACATATCTATATAACACATGGGTACTATAGATACATATCTATATAACACAGGGGTGCTATAGATACATATCTATATAACACATGGGTACTATAGATACATATCTATATAACACAGGAGTCCTACAGATACATATCTATATAACACAGGGGTACTATAGATACATATCTATATAACACATGGGTACTATAGATACATATCTATATAACACAGGAGTCCTACAGATACATATCTATATAACACATGGGTACTATAGATACATATCTATATAACACATGGGTACTATAGATACATATCTATATAACACAGGGGTGCTATAGATACATATCTATATAACACAGGAGTCCTACAGATACATATCTATATAACACATGGGTACTATAGATACATATATATATATAAAACACAGGGGTGCTATAGATACATATCTATATAACACAGGAGTCCTACAGATATATACCTATATAACACAGAAGTCCTGCGGATACATATCTAGATAACACAGGAATCCTGCATATCTAGATAACACAGCGGTTTTAGTGTGCAATATTCCGATCGATCTGTTGCAAATACTATTTCAGTTACTACTATTAATAACCTCCACTACAACTACTTCTACTACATCTACTACTATTGTAACTACAACAATTTTTACCATTATTACTAAGACTATTACTATTACTGGTATTATTACTAACATTACTGCCACTATCATTTCTTTTACTACCACTACAGTTACTATGCTATTACTGCTTTTACTATAAGTGGTACTACTTTCAGTCAAATTAATTAGCTTACTAAATATATTTTTCTTGCAGTGGGCAAGGAGGCGGATAAAGTTTTTTTTGATATATCGCTGGATATCGTGACCACATTTTAAAAATTTAATAAATCAACATATTTTTGGATATGTTCATTACTCTGGTGTCTTCTTTATCTTCTCCTTTTGCTTTTTATATATATTTTTTTTTTTTTTGGATAAGAAGACAACGAAATTCGATTTCTTTTGTAACATGATTTGCATGCCACCTGCATGGATAGAAATTAATTGAATTTTTTCTCTCTCTCTCTCTCTCTCTCTCTCTCTCTCTCTCTCTCTCTCTCTCTCTCTCTCTCTCTCTCTCTCTCTCTCTCTCTCTCTCTCTCTCTCTCTCTCTCTCTCTCTCTCTCTCTCTATGTATGTCTATCTGTGTCTCTCTGTCTTTCTCTCCCTCAGACACACACACACACACACACACACAGATATTTAAAATAAACGAATACGTGAAAAATGAACGAAATATTTATTCATTTATTTATTTATCATGATATTCTTTTTATCACAAATACAGACAGAAACACAGACATAAACATGCATATAAGCCTGGCCTCAACTTCTTTAGCTTGGTAAAATAACCTCTTTTTTTTTCTTCTTCTTTTTTTTCTTCAAAAGATGTTCAGCTACTGTTATGTTGATTTTGTCAATCAGGTATCACGCAGAGCTTTGCACAGTCTTTTCTTTATCATTGATTTGAACGTCAACACAAATCCACTTCAGAAACCAGAGATTTTCTTTCTAATTCCCCACACGCTGCATTGTAACCAGGCTTTTCTGCTTAAAGTTTTCCACGGTGACGTGGGGAAATAGTCTAAATATATTCTGCATATTTCTAACGTATATCTCACCAGTTCATTTCCTTTCTGTCTTATACGCAGTATAATTCAAAAAAAGTTCAGGTTAAAACAACAACAACAATAATAAGAAATAAATAAATAAATACTGCGTCACCATAGATACATGGTCGTGACGTCACTGCATGCAATTCGTTCTGCTTTCTTCTAGCGCTCAGGGGAAAAGTACAATTATTTGACCAATGACGTCACGACTTCATTTGTGAAGGAATAAAATGGCGTCGTTCAATCGCTTAGCAAAAGTATAATTTTATTATAATTTATATATTATTAAACTCGATACGTCACTGAAGCGAAATACAACAATTATTTTTAATATTATTATTTATAATATACATATTTTAATGATCAAGAAGTGTGTAATATATGTTAATGTTAGTCTTTAAACTAATGGTTGTGTTAGTGTGTTAGTAAATGTTAATGTTAGTGTGTAAATGAATGTTAGTATTAGTGTGTAAGTAAATGTTAGTCCTAATGTGTAAGTAAATGTTAGTGTTAGTGTGTAAGTAAATGTTAGTGTTAGCGTGTAAGTAAATGTTAGTGTTAGTGTAAGCAAATGTTAGTGTTAGTGTAAGTAAATGTTAGTGTTAGTGTGTAAGTGAATGTTAGTGTTAGTGTGTAAGTAAATGTTAGTGTTAGTTTAAGTAAATGTTAGTGTTAGTATAAGTAAATGTTAGTGTTAGTGTGTAAGAAATGAGTAAAAGTATCTCAGAGAGAGAGAGAGAGAGAGAGAAAGAGAGAGACAGACAGACAGACAGACACAGACACAGACACACACACACACACACACACACACACACACACACACTCTCCTGGCGAACTAATTAGATCGAATATCTTGACATATTTGAAAAGGCTGAGATTTCTTTGAGATTTGTAGCAACAAAACATCAAAAATAATTTTCCTTTGAACCGTGCCGCCAAGCGGTTAAAATAGAAATATTTGAGGGGAAAAAGAAACAAAGTTAATCTTGAAAAAAAAAAATAATAATAACAAATAATAAAAAATAAAAAAAAAGTAAAAAAAAAGAAAAAAGAAAAAATAGCAAAGATTCAATTGGAAATTCCCAGACAAAATAATTTTTATTAGTTTGTTATTTTCCCTCAAGACATCCAAAAGGGAAACACAAGAGGTATTTAGAGAGAAGAAGCCAAAGGAAGAAAACAACCCAGAAAGCAGCATTGTCAAAGAAAAGTGATTTCACACAAACGAAATTACATTTTACAGAAAAATATATAATAATAATAATAATAATAATAATAATAATAATAATAATAATAATAATAAAATAAAATAATAAATATATAAAAATCGTAAGAAAAACTGTTATTTTATTACTTTACTTCCCTTGTAAGCAGCTCTCTCTCTCTCTCTCTCTCTCTCTCTCTCTCTCTCTCTCTCTCTCTCTCTCTCTCTCTCTCTCTCTGTTTCTCTCTGACATATATATATATATAGATATATGTCTGTATATATGTACGTATCTACATACATATGTGTATATATATATATATATATTGGTATGTATGCATGTATGTGTATGTGTGTATATGTGTGTACACTCAGATATATGTAGTGTGTACACACATACATACACACATACATACCATACAAACATAGACACAAACAAACCCACAGAAACAATTTCCACGAAATAAATAGATATGTTTGTATGCACATGTCTGTATCAACAGGTATGTATTTGTTTATATATATATATATATTACCTCGTGATTATACTTGGATATGCCTGGATATCTGTGTCATGTGACTATTACCACAGATACGACTTATTCTTCCAATGTCAATGCCAGATCAGCTTGCTATCATTGTATGCATCCACAAATTAGCCCAGTTACCTAAACCACACAAAAAAACAATAACGTATAAAAGACTAATGCGTCGTTTTCGGTTACCTAACTCTGTCCAATTAGTAACAAGGTCAAACTAGGATCTCGAAATGACAGACTCGTGTCGTTAACAGCAAGGTGGCAGAAGCCCACTCAAATAGTCGAATTGAACACCACCAAAGACTCGAACCTACGTCCCACAGATCGATAACTTTGTTTTACTAAAAGATCATGATATGATTGATAATGTCAAAATTCACTGTGATGTTTGTGCTGTTGTTTGTGTGTGCTTTCGTGTATGTGTCTTTTTTTTTTTTTTTTTTTTGCGTACGTTTGCGTGGGTGTGTGTTTATGTAGAAATGAGCTATTTCGTTATTTATAAAACAGAACGGACAGAAAGACCAATACACTCGTCTGTGTAATTTAAGAATTCCATGTCTTTACAAATTAATATTAAAATTAGTTAAAAGATAATAATAATAATAATAATAATAATAATAATAATAATAATAAGAAAGAAATTAAAATTGCCAAACTGTCAATGAGGCTTTTGTAAACTTGTAAATATTAATCATGACTGTAGAGTCAACGAAGCTATATTCACACAGACAGACAAACAGACATACACACAGACACACACAGAGACGTACACACAGTATTACACACACACGCACTCATATAAACACATATGGCAAAATTACCAGGAGAAAAATATCAATACAGTCATGATAAATGTTAAATTCGTCTATATATAAACAACTAAATATATCACCCTGTTTACTGAGACTATGAGAAAGTCAATTTACGAAATTCCTATCATTTTACTTTATATGCCGAGAGCTATCTTTTTAAATTACTAGTAGCAGTCGTAGTAGTAGTGGTAGCAATTAATAATACTGTTTCTTCTACTACTGTTATTACATGTACTGTTATTTTTACTACTACTATTACTATTAGGGCTGCTATTAATACTTTTTATTTTATTATTATTAGCACTGTTGGTTCTAATTCTGTTACATACTACTATTTTTATTGTTATCAATAATACTACATTATTACTACAGCTACTGCTGCAACTGTAATTACTATTATCGCTATTAATATTGCTGGTGTTGTTGTTGGTGGTGGTGGTGGTGGTGGTGTTGTGAGAACGCGTGAAATATTTAATTTTATCTCTCATTACTACTATAAGTTCTTCAAACGAAACAAAACATACACTGGAAAAAAAAAGAAAAAAAAAATGATTTTCAAGTTCAGACTAATACTCCATGTAATTATCAATACTAGATTTCGTTTTGGTAGTCAGGTCACACTACAAAAAATACACTTCGCTGAAAAATTTCACCTTGCATTGTCTGATAGCGGAAAGAGTAATTACTTTTAGGTGGACATTGTTGAATACTCGTTTTCGTAGCCCTGTAAAAATCTCTGTAGTTAACAGTGAAACCACTATTTTAAAACAGAGCAGTTCGTAGGTTGTTCCTTGCATGACTGAATCTACCCTGAACTGTTCGATATCTTCGATCCTGTTCCAAATCAGTCTTTGGAATATGAACTAAGATGAATCCGAATCTCTCGCGGAGCAGAAATCCTCAGAAATCTTTGAGATACAATGTATAAAGAAGAAAAACAGAGAGAGAAAAAAACTGAACGAAACAGATAAAGAAAAAAAAAAAAAAGAAAATCGAAGTTCTTAATTCCGCTGCAGTGATGATACTGTACGTCATAAGCTTTACGTCCTGAACAAGTGATAGCTATGTGGATCAGTGACGAGGATAAAAAAAATCAAAAATAAAAACTGAACAAAACAAAACAAAACAAACAAAAAAAACTATAAAAAAATCAAAAAAAAAATAATTAATGCGTCTCGATTATAAATGTCCTTCCAATGTAATACTTCCTAGTTCACCAGTTTGCTGTTAGTTTTTTTGTTTTCTTTTTCTTTTCATGTTTTCTCTTTGTAGTAGTTATTAGTGTCATTTCGTTCTTCCTGTCACGTTTTATGTGTTTCATATGTGAAATCTTCATATCATTTGTCTTCTCGTTTAGCATTTTCAATTCTAGACAATTTTTAGACACTGATTTATTAAACATGTTAGTGTGTTCCTTTCTGTTCATTTTGTCACTTATTCATTTAAACTTTTTTTTCTTTCTAATGTATTCCTTCGTTCTTTAATAATAATAATAATAATAATAATAACAGTGGTAGTAGTAGTAGTAGTAGTAGTAGTAGTAGTAGCAGTAGTAGTAGTAATATTAATAATAATAATAATAACAACAAAAATAACCATTATTATTATTATTATTACATACTCTTATATTTTCGTGAACGAAAAAGAACCAAAATCCTAAGTAGTGACTGTGGTAGTTATTTGTTGTCGTTGTTGTTGTTACTATTATTATTATTCTTTCTTCTTCTTTTATATTTATAATAGCAGACGCAGCGGTAACAGTAACGACAGTAATAATCCGTCTCATTATTAACTGCTGGCTTTAGAAACACAGTGAACAGATTCAAGGCGACAAGTCAATGAACGTAATGTAATTAACGTTCGTTACGTGAGGTAATTCAGTAAACTGAGATTTCTTGGCTGGTATGTCACGACAAAATATGTTAGTTAATTAAGACAAATTTAATATAGGCAGTTTTGTTTTTTTCTTTCTTTGTAGTTGTTTTGTTTTTTAATTCTTTTTTCTCTATGCAGTTGCGGAAGGCGTAGCAGTTAAAGTAGTTTTAGCAATGGTAGTCGTAGTAGTAGTTGTTGCAATAGTTGTTGCAGTAGTAGTAGTAGGTTTAGTAGTAGTTGTAGTAGAAGTAGTTTTAGTAGTAGTAGTAGTAGAAGTAGTTTTAGTGGTAGTAGTAGTAGTAGTAGTAGTAGTAGTAGTAGTAGTAGTAATGGCATCACTGTTCTGACAGAAAAAAATTCAAAAACAAACAGGATATTAAGAACTAAGAAGAGAAGGAGAACAATTATTATTATTATTATTATTATTATCATCATTATTATTATTATTATTATTATTATTATAAATAATTAAATTAGCAAACAACAAACAAGCAAACAAACAAACAAAAAACAGATAAATAAATAAATAAGTACATAAATAAATAAATAAATGTTATAAAATAAAAGAAAAGTAAACTAAATATGATAGTACAAGTCTCCTGTCACACTGATAGAAATACTAATAGATACAATTACTCTGAGCAATATATTCAACTATCATCTTCAGTATTATTATTATCATCATCTTCATTGTTGTTGTCGTCGTCATCGTGATCATTAGTATTATCATCATTATCATCATCACATTTTTATAATTTTATTTTTCATCAAGTTTGTTTATCAGCAGCATCATTATCATCATCGTACCATTATACTTTATTTTTCATTAGCATTTCTCATCACTGTTATTTGCCTTCGTCATCATCATCATAATCATCATACGACTATAATTATATTTCTCATCACATTTGTTTATCATCATAATCATCATCAACACACTGTTATAATTTTATATCTAATCTCTGATATTTCCATCATCATCATCATCATCATCATCATCATATTATTATTATTATTATTATTATTATTATTTGTCATCACTCTTCTTTATCATACAAATCTGAACTAGTCGGAATAAGGAGGTAAACGAAAATTTATGCTATTCGACTTGTCTTTGATCGACAGTAAGTGTTACTGAATAAGGAAGACGAGGATCGAAAAGCAGCATCTTAAATCAATAGTCGTCCACGGAAAATACTTTATTTATGATGTTTGTCTTTCTGACTTGGAGTTCACTAATACTTCACTAATTATCTACACTGCATACTTAGACACCAGTAATCTTTAAAGTCGCTATGATTTTACACTGACAAACAAAAGGGACAAAAATACTATAATTATCTTGAACAAATATATATATATGTGTGTGTGTGTGTGTGTGTGTATGTGTGTGTGTAATAATAATAATAATGATGATAATAATAATAATAAAATAAAATAAATGATAATAATTAAAGAATAATTAAAATAAAATAAATTAATAAAACATTATCATGCAGCAAATATAATTTTATTTTCTACATCAAAATGTTCTACCGGTTCAGAATGTTTTGCCCATGTGATAAAACAAACAGTTTTAAATTAAAAACACGATCCCAGAAAAGTAACGTAAAGAAATCATCCGTACTATTTCTGTTCAGTATGATTATTATAACGATTAATGTATGACAGTTCCAACGGACAGGATGAATGATTGTAGACAGTACAGAAAAAAGAAAATGATCTACATCAAAAAATGTAAAGTTAATAAAAATTACAAAAACAAAAATTACAAAAAAAAAAAAAGAGAAAAGAAAAAAAAAAAAAAGAAAGAAAGAAAAAGAAAGAAAAGAAAAGAAGTAATAATAAAAATTAATAAAAAAAAAGTAAAAAAAAAAAAATTCTGCTGAATTGTTTAAAACAAAGACGCTCTGTCTCTCTGTCTCTGTCTCAAAAATGTAAAGTTAATAAAAGGAAATTACAAAAACAAAATTACAACAAAAAAGAAAAGAAAAGAAAAAAAAAGAAAAGAAAAGAAAAGAAAGAAAAGAAAAGAAGTAATAATAAAAATTAATAAAAAAAAAGTAAAAAAAAAAAAATTCTGCTGAATTGTTTAAAACAAAGACGCTCTGTCTCTCTGTCTCTGTCTCTCTCTCTGAGTCACACGCAGAACTTACTTCCATTAACACTACTTGACAATAACAATTACGACATTCGTAACTACGTTAGAAATCGCTCCGTTTGTTTTTTTTTTTTTCGAAACCACTGCTTTCTGGGTAATTCAGAACAGACGTCTTATCGACACGAGCAACCCGCATTAATTCAATGAAACGGTGTTAACTTACATTAACGTTACTTTTTATATCTGACACTTTGTGGCGTAGATTTGTATCACTGCAAGTACCTGCGGGTTTAAACTGCCTTTATTTTCCGGTCTCATTATTATCATTTTTTTTTTTTTTTAAATTAAACTTCCTAATAGAGCACAGACCATTTTACGTTTCATTAAGCTATTGATAAAAATTCTTCACGTGATTAAACTCTATTTGAAGTGCAATTCTGAAACCATTATTTAATTTGTCTGATTTTTTTTTCTACCTTTTTTTTTTTTTTTTATGTTAGAAAGGAAAATGGATGACAAAATGCCTAGTTGCCATTAATATTCATAAAACATAGGTCTGTATATTGTTTTATTTATTTTTGTTTTTCTGTATGATAATAACGATAATAATAATATCAACAACAACAATAGTAAATATAATAATAATAATAATAAATGTAATAACAACAACAATAACAACAGCGATATTAATAATAACAACAACAACAAAAGATAATAATAATAATAATAATAATAATAATAATAATAATAATAATAATAATAATATTAATAACTACTACTACAACAACAAATAGCCACCGCAGCCACTTATCAACATTTTGGGTTTTCGAAAATATAAAGAAATATTTTATTAATAGAATCTTTAACGGGAATGTAATAGAATATATGTTGTATGTCTTCACAGAAAATATATTTATATATGTGCTGTCAGTGGTAATTACGTGGCAGACTACAACTGTATTGCGTCATCGGTCTTACTCTATCACCAGACCGTTCAAATCACACCATTTTAATGATTCTGTTTCTATTTCGGTATTCTTTTTTCTTTCTTTCTTTCTTTCTTCTTTTTTTCTTAGCCTTGTTTCTTTTTGAACACAGACTACTTTTGTTTGTTTATTTATTTATTTATCTACTACTACTACTACTATTATTATTATTATTATTATTATTATTATTATTATTATTATTATTATTATTTTATTATCAGTGACATTTCCCACATTCCTGTCTTCAGAGTGACAGTTTCCACATTCCTTTCTTCAGAGTGACAGTTCCCACATTTCTTTCTTCAGAGTGACAGTTCCCACATTCCTATCTTCACAGTGACAGTTCCCACATTCCTATCTTCACAGTGACAGTTCCCATATTCCTTTCTTCAACAGTGGCAGTTCCCACATTCCTGTCTTCACAGTGGCAGTTCCCACATTCCTTTCTTTACACTACAGATGTGTTTGATTTCAGAATATTAGTCTTTCTTCTAAGGATTTCTTTTTTCCTTTTCTCTGTTTCATTTATTTCTGTGCACATTATCGAATTTTTGAACAATTACGAGATGGCAGAAGAATGGAAGTCGTGTTGGAAAATACAAACAAAAGAAACCTGACTCACCTCGCTTTCGTCTAATTAATTTTGTATAACAACAAAGTGAAGCACTTTGTTAGATTCAACTGTGACACGACATTCAGGAATTCTGTTTAAATTATCTTCTTTTATTTTTTATTTTTTTCTCAGTCTTTTCTTCTTCTTTTTTTTTTACTATTATTTTGTTATGTGGTTATAGTGTATATAACTGAAAATGTTATGAATATTTAATTAATTGTTAGCCACACGTGACTCACTCACACACAGAGACACAAGATGTGACTGCGTGAAATATTAAAGACAGATTATTGTTGTTGTTTTTTTTTAAAATGTTTTATATGTATCATACCGTTTATACCGTTGTTATACCTGCTTTAATAATAATAACAATAATAATAATAATAATAATAATAATAATAATAATAATAGTAGTAGTAGTAGTAGTAGTAGTAGTAGTAGTAGTAGTAGTAGTAGGAGCAGTAGGAGCAGCAGAAGCAAAAGTTGTTATTATTATTACTAGTAACAGAAGTAGTAGTATTCTTATGGTATTATTATTATTATTATTATTATTATTATTGTTGTTGTTGTTGTTGTTGTTGTTGTTGTTGTTGTTGTTATTGTTATTAATATATCGTAATTCAATTTGCTCGTATATCAAATCAATTTTCCAAAATGAAATTAACTGAAATACCATTAATACGTTCCAGCCCCTCAAAACCACCCCAATTTTTTGTAATTTGTTTTTAAATAAGAAAGAATGTATTTATAAATGACAAATATTGTATAAACAAAAATAAATAAATAAAAGAGACTGTAAAGAAATAAATTGTTTTTTATAAAGTGTATTTATCTTCGAGATCAGACAAATTATTTTAACACCTTTGGCTGGAGTTAAAGCCTTTATCGAATATGAATTCAAAGGACATTATTCTTTTTCATCACAGCACTATCCTTTGCACTCACTTTCTTAGGATTCATGGTCAGAAAAAAGAAATTTGGCAAAATACTGCAAAAAACGGAGCACTACACAACAGAGATGCTACGATGGCGAGGTAACCACGTAAAGTAAATGAGTGAGACGCGGGATGCTGGTCGGAGGTTGTACTGTTCGTTGCGCCAACTAGCGGCGGCGTAGCTAATGCTCACTCGTAACTCGGATTTTGGCTCGTAACTCAAAGCAAAAAACGAAAGTTGGGGCACTCATAAGTCAAGGTACCGCTGTATATACATATAGATAAACATAAACATATAGATATTATCATTAATAGATTATAATATATGAAAGCTTGTTAACATTTATTTTATCACACACACATACACACACACACACACAGACACACACACACCCATGCACTCACACACACGCACGCACAATGACCAAATGACTGCTGAATGTGTGCAGAAAAGATTTACAAGCACTTTAGCGGTGAACGATAATATTTTAACATAAACTGACTGAGGCTGGCTGAGATTACACCAATTCTTTGCCGTTTGACTTCCCCTAAGGAACGCAGCTAAGTTCATTCAATACGCTTTAAGTAACTTAGTGTCCCCCATAACGAAGCCAGTACACTCAGGCTACAAAATACATCTCTGCAGTGTTTTTATAAAATATCGGATGAAGAAAGGCCGAGTCGCATTTGGTGATAATAGATGTCAATTAAGACTGCAGTGAGGTATTGTTTACCAGTATCATTATTGTCTTCCGCGTGTTTGAAAGTACTTAGTTCCCGAGGACGTCAACTACGTCAACTACGTCAACTACGTCAACTGTCTTCTTTCCGAGATTTGTTTTAAAGTGTTGCTGCATTGGTTTCCTGGCGAGTATTAGCTAAACAATGCTCACTGATTGCGTTACTGCGGTTTCACAGAGTTTTGCATCGAAATGGAGCCACTAATTATCTCCTTGTTGTACCAGTCTATGAAAGTTAATATTCTTGAAGAATTCAAGAATTGATTTAATCAGTTCTATTTGGGTAGAAAAGTGTACTTTTTGTTACCTTCTCTCTTACACCTTCCTCGTAAATTGTTTGCTTTTTTTTTTTGTTTTTGTTTCTTTGTTCTGCACCCAATCAAATGTAAACACTCCCACACAACAATACACTCATGTATTATATGTGTGTGTGTGTTTATGTATGTATGTTTGTATGTACATTGTAACATATATGAATGTATTCCAGAAAGGTACTGTTTTGTTGTTGCTTGTTTTAACTCATACTACTAGAATGTTTTATGCACGTTCAGTAATAATACGTAACAGTTTCATTCATATTCGCGGTTTATTTAATAAACTACAAGGACACAAAAGCTTCGTCAGATGCAATTGCTTGTAATGTTTAAATAAATAAATAAATAAATAAATAAATAAATAAATAAATAAAGTAAAAAAATAAAAAAAATAAAATAGAATAAAATAAATTATAATTAATTAAACTTAAAAAAATAATAATAAAAAATAAATAATATTTTGAAAATATGGACAACAACAAAAAGAGTAATCGATATAATATGATTTCCTGCATGCGTATTCTCTTAATATAAAAACAATTTCACTACAGTATGTAACTTACGCATGAAGGCGCAGCCTCTACAAACATCTGACTGAGCCGTCAATACAATGTGTAAGCTTATGTATCAAATAAACTGTTTTAATGAGACCCCATAGAATCGCCACAGGTCACACTCCGACCGCATGTCAATGTACCTTAGAGAATACACGAGAATATGTTGCATCAGGTCTCTGAACTTTACTGTTTAACCTTTGCTTGCCTATAGTTTAACAGGTTGCAAGATCCATTGTTTTTTTGTTCTTTTTAATTTCATTGGTTTCTCTAATTTAGAAAATACTGTTATAACCAGTGTTCATATCCAGATTAATATATGCAGTCCTACGGTAGTGTATTTCGATATCTAATGATCGGCCGTAACTAAATCGTAGGCAGTCCCTACCGAGTATATGGTAAAGGGACGAACAACTTACGTCCGGTCGTAACTAAATCGTAGGCATTACTACCACCGAGTATATGGTAAAGAGACGAACAACTTACGTCCGGTCGTAACTAAATCATAGACAGTCCTACGGTAGTGTATTTGACGAGCGACTAAGTACTAATGCTCGACGGTAACTAAATCGTAGGCATTACTACCACCGAGTTTATGGTTAAGGGACGAACAACTTACGTCCAGTCGTAACTAAATCGTAGGCAGTCGCACCACCGAGTATATGGTAAAGGGATGAACAACTTACGTCCGGTCGTAACTAAATCGTAGGCATTACTACCACCGAGTATATGGTAAAGGGATGAACAACTTACGTCCGGTCGTAACTAAATCGTAGGCATTACTACCACCGAGTATATGGTAAAGAGACGAACAACTTACGTCCGGTCGTAACTAAATCGTAGGCAGTCCTTCCACTGAGTACATGGTAAGGGACGAACTACTTACGTCCGGTTGTAACTACAGAATAAGATTGTAGTTTAGATCTAGGTCTTGCGTAGAATTTTATGGGATTATCTTTTGCTACGATGTTTAAAAATATATAAAAACTGGTAATCTTGTACTCAAGACTTGTCAACGTTGGTTTTACTGAACACGGGGTTTGTGAATATCAACATACAGTGAAGAGGAAATACTGCAATTTAGATTACTGCCTTACTAAATATTTTGCTAAGATTTGCTGTTAGTGGAAACATACAAGTAAAACGATAATATTATATTTTCTGAATATTTTTATCTAATTTGTTGTTAGAGAACTGTATTATTTAAATAGTAATTTTTTAGTTCAGATCTAGAATAGACTTTTTTGGTATTTTGTGTTATTTGTTGTTAGAGAATATATCTGTAAATTTTATTTAAATAGTAATTTTTCGATTTTCCATTCAGACCACTGATTATGTGAGGGTATTTAATAATCATAAATTGGAAATGTTTACATTTTTAAATTTAATTTTCCATTCACGGGTTTACTATATCAAGGGAAACAACTCTTTTAAGCAAATTGCATTTACAGAACGTTGTTGGATTGTCGTTCGTCTTTTTCCCAAAATGTCTGTTCACGTGTCAGCGACTTTGCATGTTGTGTGTGCGTGGGTGTGCATGTGCTTTTACTTTAATGCATTGGTTCTGAAGTCTGTTATGCCATTTGTCCTCAGTGATAAGAAAAAATCATTTGACAATAAGCTCAAATTTGGTCATGATAAATTTCTTCCTTGTTTATTATTATTATTTTTTTTACAACAAATACAAAAAAAAAAAATAATAATAAAAAAAAAATATTTAATATTTTAGTACAAAAGTTTTGTTTTATTAATTATTTTTTTAGTTTTTGTACTTATGAAAATGTGTTCAACCATTTGCAAGATACACACTGAAATGATAAAAAAAAAATGTAGATTCTGAATCAACAAGAGTAAATGTTAACAGCATATCTATTAAAATGTAAATCTAGTCAAATATAGAGCATATCAGATGTAGTAAAGATATGTCAAGATGTTAACACATACACAGACAGACAGACAGACAGACAGACAGACATACATACATACATACATACATACATACATACATACCACCTGACGTTAACATTTGGCATTCAATGTAATACTGCATATTAATATATGTACAAACAAGGTACACCAATGAGAAAAAACTATTATTGTGATGTAACAGTTTGTTCTTTTCTAATTAGCAACAAATAATCATTTTTATATACCTTCCCACTGACAGCAGACACCACTGTGCAGCATATCATTCAGTTTCCAGGCATGGAGATTGTAAAAAGGTTGAATGAGATGACTAATATATCTTAGAAATTTTCATAGCAGTTTCAGCAAAATTTTAATATCATATCCATAAACAAAAATACTTATAAAAATATCATAGACAATTAACAAAATGTGATAGAAAGTTAACAAACATCAATCACTGAAAATGAAACCAACACAAAACATAAACAATGAACAAACATAAATCACAGACAATTATCAAACACAATCAAAGACAATGAAGAAAACATAAATCATAGACAAAATATTAAACACAAATCATAGACAATGAACAAACATAAATCATAGACAATTATCACACACAATATAAACAATGAACAAACATGAATCATAGACAAATTATCACATATCATAGACAATGATCAAACATAAATCAGACAATTATCAAACACAAATCATAGACAATTATCAAACACACAACTTAAACAATGAACAAACACAAATCATAGACAATCATCAAACACAAATCTAAACAATGAACAGACATAAATCACAGGCAATGAACTGAAATTATTCATAATACACACTCAAATAACACATTTATAAACAAATTATGATAATTTTAAAGAATTCATATTTTTAAACAGATTCTAATATTATTAAAGAATTCATATTCTTAATCAGATTGTAATATTATTAAAAAATTCATATTTTTAAACAAATTGTGTATTTTTCTAACATTATTAAAGAATTCATATTTTTGAACAGATTCTAACATTATTAAAAGAACTGATATTTTGCACTAAAGGACTCTTCCCATGACAGTTCCCAGCATAGTGAGGAGGATACACATCATGACCTCCTCTTTGTAACACAGACGCGAGAACGGAATCCCCTTCTCCTTGGACCAGCGCAGAAACACGACCACCGGAATGACCACATGCAGGACGTCAGGCACCATGAGGCCGATGTTGCGACTGTTCTGAAAGGCATTGCCGCGGCCGTGCCACACGTGACTGATGAACTGGTCGGAGCCGCTCACCAAGATGTGCGTCACGTTGATGGTGACGATTGCCGAAACCTTCCACGAAGAAACGTCGTTGTTCTTGTTGCACAGGTTGAGCACGATCACTGTGGCAATGATTTCGGTGATGGCGAAGAACAAATGGTGCTTGAAGTAGATGTAGAAGGCCTCATTGTAGCAGCTGAAGAAGGACCACCAGCTGTAGTAGTGTGGGTAGATGTTGACGATGTAGAGAAGGAACATGGACCAGCGGACACCCTGTTTTCTGAAGAGGGACACGAGATATTTTATGCTCTCGTAACACATGAGAAAAAAGATGACAGTGAATCCCCACATTTTCAAAGTCTCTGTGGTTGCATTGAAGTAAACATGTTTGTAGGTGACAGGGCCAGGCATTTCATAGCGACCTGAAAAAATAATTGTAAAAAAATAATAATAATAATTAACTAGTCTTCACAAACCACTGGATGATGTTATATAGCAAAGCAGTATCTCGAATACAAACATAACTCCATCCAACATAAATTCATAACAGTTATCTGATGATGGAAGAAAAGATGTTTTTGAGTTTGGAGTTGTTTGGTTTTCAGAAAGGTATGATTAATATTCATGTGTATGGTGTAAGCAGACAAATCTCATGTTATTTCTGTGGTATATCTTATTAATACAACCAGTGAGTGGGATAAAGAAAGAATAAAGACACTGCTACAGTTTACTTCTACTGCAATATTCTAGTAAACAAAATAGTGAGGTAAACACCGAGAAACTACATTGTACACTCAGTCATAGCATGTAATTTACTTGTATGGAAAATATTCAGTAAAATTGTAAATGCTTAAAAATAAATATAAATATAAATGTTAAATTATATCTGACTTCTCTCTCTCTCTCTCTCTCTCTCTCTATATATATATATATATATATATATACACACATACACACATACATACACAGACTCAAACATACCAGTTATTTATGTCAAGAAAATAATCCAAAATGGAACACTATAAACAATGTAAGAGATTTTACCTCTGAAAATTGTGTCGAAACAGGAACATGTACATGAAGATCTGTCTACAGCTGGCTTGTCAGGAACCCAGATCAGTCTGTAGAATATACCTGAAACACACGCACAAACTCTCTTACAACTGAGTTCTTGTATATCTAAATCTGTCTGTTTCTCTATCTATCTATCTATCTTTCTATATATAAACCTTAGTATTCATTTAATGATCCTATATACCTTCATTCATAATCACATATATATTTAATTTTAACTCCATGGTAACAGTCTTCATTCAAATGTACGTAGTATTAACAACATGATATAATTTTCATTCACACATCATTAACAGTATGATGTAATCTTTACATACAGTTATCTTTAAATGTACCAGTTTCATTCATACAGTTATATTTAACTAAATAATATAATCTTCATTCAAATATAAATATTTTAACTACAAGATATAATATTCATTCATTCAGTTATATTTAACTAAATAGTATAATCTCCATCTATAAATAAATTATAATTATTTTTAACAATATGATACAATATTCGTATATAATATTTTTTCACTCTGTGACAAACTTCTTTTACATATATTTTTTATTTCATGTTATAAATTTGATTCACTTATCATTAACTACATGACATAATCTCCTTTCATAATAATGTTTAACTATATAATATTCATTCATATATATATATATATATATCAATAACAGTATATCTTCATTAATATATATTTAAGTTTTAACTGTACAGTAAGTCTCTGCATACAACAAATATAAGTACCAATATGAATGATAGGTTAAAATATGACATAATCCACATTCATAATCATTTTTAACTATATAATTTTCATATAAATATATGTTTAACTGTACAGTAAGTCTCTGAATACAATAGATGTCAGTACCAATATGAATGAAAGGTTAAAATATGACATAATCTACATTCATAATCATTTTTAACTACATAATTTTTAATATAAATATATATTTAACTGTACAGTAAGTCTCTGTATACAACAGATGTCAGTACCAATGTGAATGAAAGGCAGAACAATGAGAACAATGGCGCCGATGATGAAGGCAACGAGTTTGTCGTAGAAGTTGAAGCCAGTTGAGGAGTAGTGCAGTTCTGTGAGCTGCTTCTCCATGTAGTTCTTCATAGAGACGTTGGCAAGAGGTGGCTGAGGTTGTGGCCAAGATCTGTTGAGTGTCCTGTGAAATAAAACACTGAACTGTATCATCAACACAAATATACACACGTAATTATCTCTGTATCACTGTATGTGTGTATGTGTATGTGTGTATGTGTGTGTGTATGTATGTATGTGTGTGTGTGTATGTCTGTATGTGTATGTGTATGTGTGTATGTATGTGTGTGTGTGTGTGTGTGTGTGTGTATGTTATTTTTTTATATAGTATGTATTTTTGTGTACATAATATATGTGTGTGTGTGTGCCTGTGTATGTAACACAGATATACATATATAATTGTTTCTATGAAATTATATGCTTTTATGCATTTTTACAAACAAAGCAAAACAATAATAAAAATAATAATAATAATAATAATAATAAAATAATAATAATAATAATAAAAAAAAAAAAAAAAAAAAATAATAATAATAATAATAATAATAATAATAATAATAATAATAATAATAATAATAATAATAATAATAACAAAACAACTGCAGCATAAAACCTTTTATGCATATTATCTCAGAGTTAAAATAGTCATAATAAACTAAAAACGACAATGATAGTAGTAACTCTTTCTTTAATTATGTGTTCGGATGAATCCCGAAATTGAATCTACAACTAAATGCGGGAACGGTGACATCGCACGACAGGTTCCGGAAATTATCGAAACTGGCCGAAGCGTCCGATAATAAACAGTAACACGAACGTACCTTTAATTAACTTCCATAACCCAAACAGGTAAACCTTATTTTTTAACATATCGTTTGTTTTGTATATATGAACAGTTTGGTAAACTGTTTTTGCCCCACTGACTGTTAAGACACATCATGCTAATAACCGCTGGGGAAAACGCAACAAGTTAGACGAAAATCAAAATACCCACCTGGCCGCCATATTTTTGGTAACAATAGACTGGTTTTTATTACATGTATTTGAGGCGTAAAGTTGTTTGGTTGCGAAAATTTTCGTCAGTACTAATAACTGTTTATTAAATATAAAACGAAAATGAAATAGGGTTTAATAATAATAATAATAATAATAATAATAATAATAATAATAATAATAATAATACGAAGAAGAAGAAGAAGAAAAAAGCACATGATAATCAAAATTGTTGCTCTTCCTTATTTTCTGTTCGTATTATTATTCTTATTATTATTATTCTTCTACTGATTATTATTATTATTATTATTATTATTATTATTATTATTATTATTATTAATATTATTATTTCCTGTTGTTATGGTTTGTTTATATATTTTCGTGAAATATACGTAAAAAAAAAAAAAAAAAAAAAATAGTTTATAAACAAAAAAATGATTCTCACTAGAAAGTAAAAATAGAAGTCATGTGAGTTATTAAGCCCTGAATAGTTGTAGGATCTATCCTCATTGCTGGGTGACTTTAACTATTTCCCAGGACAGTTACTAACCAAAGTTTAGTTTACATCTTTTCAACTTTTTGGGAAGGTGAAATATACATATATAATATATACTTAGTTATCAGTCGGTAATATTCTCTCTTACTTATGCGTCATGCAGAAAATTAATATTTTTAAATATCTGCCAATCATTCATTGGAATTCATTTACTTATTCATTAAAAAGACGAGATTGAAGAGATCGATAACTATTGCAAAATTAACTAAAAGACTGAGTCTTTGTAAGACAACGAAACATAAATTTCTCTGAATTGCATAGAAAAACATAATTGTAAATATTACTCAAATAAATAAATGACTGAATGAACATCTTTTTAAATATTTAACAAATATTACGTACGAATAATACATTCAAATTTTAAAATCATTTATTTATTTATTTATTTACTTATTATTATTATTATTATTATTTCCCCCTCTCTCTCTCTCTCTCTCTCTCTCTCTCTCTCTCTCTCTCTCTCTCTCTCTCTCTCTCTCTCTCTCTCTCTCCTGCTATTTCCTGTGGGAACGTATTCATGAACACAGAAAAAACATTTTTACAAACTGCCTGAAACTAACTGAGTGGCTTGACTCTGTAACGTCAGTTACTTTGAACCTAGAATACAGATAGATAGATACATAGACTGACAGACAGACAGACAGTCATTCAGATAGACAGACTGATATATATATATATATAGATAATAGATAGGTAGATAGACAGATTATGGATAGATATATAGACAGAGAGACAGACAGACAAACATACATAGATAGATAGATAGAAAGACAGATGTAGATAAAAGGAAAGAAAAGAGACAGGTAGACGTATAGATAGATATAGAGATAAAAAGACAGAAAGTCATAGCGAAAAGATAGAAAAAAATGAAAAATAAAATAATGATTAAGTCATATTCAGTTAATTTCCACATAATTACTGAAATGAATTTGATTTTTGATGTAAAGAAAAAATTTAAAATAATAAAAAAAATAAATATAAAAATAATTAAAATTTATAAATAAATAACAATGAAAACAATATATATATATATCTAACATTCATTGCAGATGCGTATGTGTGTGACCAGAAAGGGAAGGACAGAGAGAGAAAGAGACACGGTGAGAGACAGACAGACAGACAGACAGAGACAGAGAGAGACAGACAGACAGACAGACAAACAGAAAGAGAGAGACAGACACAGACACAGAGACAAAGAGAGACAGACAGAAAGAGAGACAGAGAGAGAGTGTATACACACATAAAACATGAATTATAATAATTGTATTATATGTATATGTTATTACATTCTGTTAGGTGCAAACATTAATTTTTAAAATGAAATAACAGCAGCTGTAGTTCAACAAGCGACAACAAAGAAAAACAGAAAAGCGAAATAAATGAAATTCTTCGAAATAAATATCAGTAATGGTGCTTTGCATTAGTAACTACTTAACAGCTTTTGTCATGTGGTTACAACTAATGTTTGATAACAGATCTGAATTATATCGCCCGCCGAACATTACCTTGAATTATTTGTTACCATGGTAACTGTTGTTCCCCATTGATTATATCTTTCATATTAATGTCGGTCCCGCTGTTCATCTGTGAAGTTTACAGAACTCAGACATTAGTTTATTAAATTTCACCTGTCGTAATCTGAACAAATATACAAAACACGCGCGCGAACACACACACACACACACACACACACACACACACACACACACACACACACATGTCACGTCCTGTCATCAAAGGGAAAAAAGTTACTGACAATTCTTTTTAGCATGTTGACAATCTTGATTCACATCTATCACGTCGATAGCCGCAACAAATATAAATCATCAATTGCAAATATATCGAGGTTATTGATGGATGTAAATAAAACTGATACTGCAAGTCATAGAGCTCATAAAAGCATAAAGTCTATTTGTTTTACAAAATATAGCATTTGAAACACAAATACTCCTCCGACTTTTTTTTTTTTTTTTTTTTTTTTTTTTTTTTTCGGCCTCAAAATTTATAAAACATGAATATTCATGGAATGATGTTGAATGTTT
>CM022666.1:14823439-14828439 GCA_012295275.1 Chrysomallon squamiferum
TTCCATAATTACGGTTCGTTTAATAAGCCCGCGTAGTGGCCGCCTCCATTACAGTTATTAATAATTATCTGCGTAAACTGCCATTGATATCAAGTGTGACAGCCGCTTATCTGCCTAATTCGTTGTAGTTGTTATTGTTACTGCTGCTGTTGATGCGTTTTCTCTTTGTTACTGTTGTTGTTTTGTTGTTGTTGTTGTTGTTGTTGCTCACCTTCTTTTTATTATCATTATCGTCGTCATCCGTATTTTCATTGTTGTTATTGCGGTAGTAGTAGTAGTAGGAGGAGGAGTAGTAGTATTAGTAGTAAGAGTAGTAGTAGTAGTAGTAGTTGCAGCAGCAGCAGCAGCAGTAGTAGTAGTAGTATTAGTAGTAGTAGTAGTAGGAATAGTATTATTAGATTCGGTTTATTTATTTATTTATGTTATTTTTTTCCCCTATTCTTCTATTTATTTTATCTTCAGAAATGTTTTCAACATTAATGAAGCCTTAGTCAATCTTTGAATGTCTGTGTGTACTTCTGCATATATATATTAACATACAAGTTCTTAAACTCAGATGGTATTTTGAATTATAACCAGACAACATTTTCGAGTCTACACGTGAGGTAAAAATCACACCACACTCGTCTAATTCTTTGGTCTAAAACCCCCAGCCTCCTGGTAGCAGAAACCATTTTCCAAAAATACACCTCCACGCACAAATATGAAGACTGTGGTCTCTGATGATTGTAATTGTTTCCTGATTTGAAGATATCTAATTATTTGTCTAAATACTGGTTCCACAGATCAGACGCAAATCTGGCAATTTATTTGGGTATTTTCGCTAACTAAGACGAAATCGATTCATTTGGCCAGTGACGCGGTAGGAGAAATAACAATATATTACCGTTAATATCTAATTATACACAAATATATATATAACACAAAATGAAAAGAAAATAATGGGGGCCAAAACAAAAAGAAAGAGGAAGAAGAAGAAGAAGAAAAAGATGCGGGATCTCAAAAGAAAATAATAGTAATGATAATAACGGTGATAATGAAAAGTCTGATAGCAATGATGATGATTGTGATGATTATGATGATAATGATGATAATGATGCGGCACTGATGATGGTACGTCTATGATAATTATCATTGTATGTATGATTGTATGCATCTATATTACAAAGTATAGTCCACATAAATATATGTATCTATATTATCAATTAATAATAAAACAAATATAGTAATTATTATGATGATGATGATGATGATGATAACCATAATTATTATTGTTATTATTATTATTACTGTTGTTGTTGTTGTATTGCTATTGTTGTTGTTGTTATTGTTGCTACTGTTATTTTGTTGTTGTTGTTAACAATTTTCTACTACTGCTTATAAACTTATTATCTTATAGTAGTGGTTGTAGTAGAAGAAATAATAATAATAATAATAATAATAATAATAATAATAATAATAATAATAATAATAATAATAATACAGGTTGAGAATCATTTATTAGAAGTTCTGAAATTTCGAAATCCGAAACATTTTCCGAGCAATAGAACTAGTGATATTTTACAGTTTTCTCATTGTTTTGCGCACCTTATTTTAAGTTCAAAATTAGTAAAAATATTATTCCAAAAATCCTGCAGACTGTCTGTATAAACAATATGTAAAATAATAAAAAATAATTGTATTTAGACTTGGATCCTATTCTCCTGAATCCAAAACATTCTGAAATCCGAAACACTTCCTGTCGCAGACATAATAATAATGATGATGATTATGATGATGGTGATGATGATGAATATGATGATAACATCAAGACCAACGACAACGAAGACAATATCATGTTACAACATCATCTATGCATTTTAATTTTCTAAATTAATTTCTTGTTGTTGCTGCTGTTACTGTTGTTTTGAGGTTTGTTATTTTGGTATTATTTATATATTTATTTTATTATTATTATTATTATTATTATTATTATTATTATTATTATTATTATTATTATTATTATTATTCAACGATTAGTTAACAAACTAATAACTTGTTTGCTAAATAAAATATATATATATCGGTCGTCATCACTTTATCGCTAAAGGTACACACTAATTTCTGATAACATTTAGATTTCATGCCGAGTTATTCGGAAAATGTACGAGATGGAAAACGATCGCAGCCGATGATTAACGAAAGGTTTTTGCATGTGCCTATTTGGCGATGAAAACCGAGAGGTCGAAGTGGGTGAAAACCGGGCATTTCCGACAGTTATCCGCGAATTAATGGTTGATAAGCCGAACCGACTCTACAAGTCGTAAATAAGCATTTATTGCGCCCAGTTTCTTCAAAATTCGGGTCTCGCCGTGAATGATTTGTCGTTCGCGTGAAACGAAGTTTGTCAAGTAATTAATATTACACAACAGCCGACTCGCAAGGCTCAGTCAATCATTTTCTCAGAGACTAACAAGTCATCGGCCTTCCTGCGTAAAGCACTGGATAAGTCGCTGACCTTGACCTGACAAGTTGCGGGATCGATTCTTCGTGTCGGAGTATGGCAGAAAATTAATTGCAGAAGTATAATTTGTTTTTTTTTTCTTCTTCTTTTCTTTCTCTCTTCTTCTTCTCTTTATCTAGTTTCTTACTTGATGGCCTCATCAGGTTTACTCTCTCTATATTTGTTTATATATTTGTGTAATTATTTTAACTTATTAACAACATTCTTATTTAAAACACCAACCATATGTCTGATATATATATATATATATATATTGTTATCTAACACCCTAACCTATTACCTAATACAGAATTATAACGTATTAACATACTAACCTTTTGCAGAATTATAGTCTATTATCTAACACACTAACCTATTACCTATTACAGAATTATAACTTATTAACTAATATGCTAACCTTTTGCTGAATTATAGTTTATTATCGAATACACTAACCTATTATCTAAAGCAAAATTATAATGCATTAACTAACACACTAACCTTACACATAAATATACTTTATTATCGTACATACTAACCTATTACAGAATTGTAGTTTATTAACTAACATACTAACCTTTTGCAGAATTATAGTTTATTAATCTAACAAACGGACTCATTATTCGTGTTTTCTATGTAATATGCCAAGCAACCCTCTTATTCAGCAAAGTTGTCAAGCTTATTTACTAACATACTAACCAGATTTCTACGTTAATACACTAACCTACCTTAATTATAATTAACTAAAATAACTTATTGTTTTACATTTTGCTTGAAATATCTAACAAACTAACCTAGATCGTAATATAGATTATCAAAAACGCTATTTTAGCATAATGTTACCTTGTTACCTAACACACTAACATACATTAGTCCTTTAATTAATCCTCTAAACCATTTTTAATTTATATATATATTAACGTTAGTGTCTTAGACAAGTTTCATTAGCAAGACAGTCTTAATGTGTTCGACAATAAATTATGTTAGTATGTTGGATTAGCTTGGTTAGTATGTTAGACAATAAACTAATATAATATATATATATTACGCATCAGTCTATCTTGTTAATGAAACTTGTCTAAGACACTAACGTTGTACTATCTACATGTATTAAACTAGTTTATTTTCAGAACTCTTAATCAAGTTTGTCTAACATACCAACCAAACATATTTAACATGCTAATGCATGTTTTTTCTTGACACTGACTGAATTTAAACAAACAAACAAATAAATAAAGAAAGAAACAAACAAACAAACAGATAAATAAATAAATAGACAGATAAATAAATACAATTAAAAGCGGACAACACAAATTATAAGCACAACATAAAAATAAAATTGTAGCTCAGCACTTGACGTGTATGTCCAACGGTTAAAATATTTATTTTTATTTTTATTTTTATTTTATTTTATTATTTTATTTTATTTTTATTTATTTATTTATTTATATTTGTTTATTTTTTTTTTTATTTTTTGCATTTCTGCATTTTGTTATTTTTACAGTCAAACATGTATTACCCTCGTAATTTTCTTCTCGTATACAGTTATTAATTTCAATCATCATTATCATTTTAGAGCAATTATAGATTACTTTTTTCACTTGTTTTTCTTTATTTCATTACCTTCATCATTATGACTATCATCAAGTGTGTAGAGAGAAGATGTGTTTTTTGCTTTGTTTTTTTTCTCTAAAACATTTTTCTTTCTTTCTTTTTTTTTTTTTCTTTTTTTCTTCTAAGCCAAGTAGTTAATAATGTTGCTGAGAGCTTCGTTTAGACAAATACGTGTAAAGTTAAGTACTTCGATGGGTTTCCACTCAAGATTCCAGTCAAGCGTAGAAAATCAGTTTTCCTCTTAATTCGTTTTCGATTAAAAAAAACCCCTTCCTTTAAATAATATTTCCTAAAACAAACTTCCCAGAGCGTCAGAGCTGGGCTTAATGATCAGGGATTTCTCTGTTCATCGTCGTTTTCAGACGTCATAGAATTAGCAACGTCGTTGCTGTCGTAGATAGTATGATTAGTGTTGACAAGATTTTTTTTTTTTTTTTTTTACTGACTTTCAAAATCTGATAAGCCAGCATAGTTTAATTTCATTTGTTTGATAAAGCGACGTTTCGTAATATATATATATATATATATATATATATATATCTACCTACCAATTATATATTTACAACCTGCCTACATATATGCAATTATCCATCCATCCTTCCATCCATACATGTATATATATGAACAGACGAAATGTTAGATAGATAGATAGATAGACAGACAGACAGATAGACAGAAAGACAGACAGACAGATAGATACATGAATAGATGGATAGATGGATGGATGGATGGATGGATGGATGGATGAATGAGATAGATAGATGGATGGATGGATGGATGGATGGATGAATAGATAGATAGATGGATGGATGGATGGATGGATGGATGAATGAAGAGATAGATAGATGGATGGATGGATGGATGGATGGATGAATAGATAGATAGATGGATGGATGGATGGATG
>CM022666.1:14830939-14840939 GCA_012295275.1 Chrysomallon squamiferum
TCATTTTTATGTGTTTTTGCTTTTTTGTTGTTGTTTTTTTTTCTTCTATTTTTTTATTATTTGTTGATTTTTTTGATTTTTGACTTATTATTATTTTGTTTTCTGAATTATAATATATAAATTAAACTGCATTTATCTAGGCACTCATTTCTCTAAATTTTAAATAAAGGATACTCATATTAAAATAATATTTAAAAAAGAGAACATGCAATGTTAGCAAAATATTTAATTACACTATGTACACATTTTATTAGCTATTAAAAGTATTTTGGCTTTTGCTTTTTTCGCCTAACATATATGGTTTAAGTGTTGTATACGAACATACATTGTATAACAGTATTTAAACCATATATGTTAGGCTGAAAAAAGCAACAGCCAAAGTAACATATTTTCTTTTTAAAATAATGTTTTGTTTTCATTTTGGTTCCTTTTACGGCAAATTGGTCAATTGCAAACCCCTGTGTGTGAGTGTGTGAGTGTGTGTGTGTGTGTGTGTGTGTGTGTGTGTGTGAGAGAGAGAGAGAGAGAGAGAGAGAGAGAGAGAGAGAGAGAGAGAGAGAGAGAGAGAGAGAGACTGTGATTTCATCTACATACATTTCCTGCTGTGTCCACAAACGGATTAATACAGATGATTTTCGAAATGAAAATGTTTTTTTGACTACTTAATCATGTATTTCACAGTTCGCATACACTTGGTTTTCTCAGGCGTCTCATAATAACGTTTTCAATTAACTTTTAACGGACCAAACAAAAAAAAAAAAAAAAAAAAAAAAAAAAAAGAAGAAAATCCCATAGTTACTAATGACGTTTTAATTATTCTCCTGACGTCAGACTATTATTGTATCCGTTGATCATTGTCACACCTATGTAGTAACATGTAGTACACCCGAATATATTAAAAACAAGGATTGATGATGGACTTAGGATTTGATTTATCTTACTCTGAAAATACAAGTTTTAACGTTGTTAATGTTGAACATTTTTAATTTCTTATTTGTTATTTTAAAGTTATTATCTAAGTAACCATAAATTTAAATATTATTT
The DNA here is from genome assembly GCA_012295275.1 of Chrysomallon squamiferum. NCBI lineage: Eukaryota > Metazoa > Mollusca > Gastropoda > Neomphalida > Peltospiridae > Chrysomallon > Chrysomallon squamiferum. The sequence continues at coordinate 14,831,984 of CM022666.1, forward strand.
AGCAATTATCTCTACTCCGTTTATCTCCTTTATTCTCTCTCTCTCTCTCTCTCTCTCTCTCTCTCTCTCTCTCTCTCTCAGTAGACATTAACTGCTCATAGAAGAGAAGGTTCTATAGATGAACATGATCTTCTCTTGCCCTCCGTGAATCTCGTGCATCTGCAATTTTTATTTTATTTTTTTTCCCCGTTCTTTGCTCTCGTCCTCGTAGTACTGACAAACTTGATGGATACAATCGGAGACATTTCTGACAACGTCACAAACTGTTTTACACTTTCACTTGCAAGATTAGGGCGACGCATTCCACTGTACTCTTATTGTACAGATCCAAGGAGAGGAATCCGTGAACTGCCTTTTGAAGAAGTAACATATTTTAAGTGCATGTTCTAATAGGCTAGATGATAATAGCATTTAATGTAAATAATGTTTTATGTATTTTTAGTTGTCAGGTGATAACATATTCAACTTGCCTTTACATGTTCATATTTGTTATATGAGAAATGACGGTTCATATTTTATGTAGTTGTTTTCATTGAGTAAGGTAAACTTTTATTCCTCAGATAGACATTGTTTTCATTTATAATACTGATATCTGCGTCAAATCCAAGAAGGATATCTGTGTTTTCTATTAATTGGCTTAAAGAAAGAAAATTAGATTTTCTGATCCTTAACACAATTCACAAAAAAAAAAAAATCAAAACAGAGGAAAACAAATTTAGCACAAAGCAATTGAAAGCGGTTTAATTATAGCTAATACTATTTTAATATTCTTAATAATATTAATAAAAAAAAAAAAAAAAATGTTCGGTCTAAGACCTTCCCACTATCACATGACCTGCATAACCAATCAAACCGACTATTTTGTTAATGTTGTTTCCTGTTTCTGAAAGTGAAAACAAAAGCATCTTTTGTAACTAGCGGTTGTTGAAAAAATGTTTTCTGGCATAATCTTATAGAAGCCAGATAGCAGCACTAAAAGGTCAAAATATACATATGTATATAAAAATATAAAAATCAATTAATATTACGAAGGATACATATATATATATATATATATCGGTACGAAATATATAAAAATTAAGATTTTTTATTTGCGTGCTCTAGAATATTTTTATTATTATTATTATTATTATTATTATTATTATTATTATTATTATTATTATTATTATTATTAGTAGTAGTAGTAGTAGTAGTAGTAGTAGTATAGTATTTAGTCACTGAATTAACATCTGATCGAGTGGCTGTTCTATCTTGATTATGCTGGCTGTCTAACAGGTGGACGTGTAACAAATGGGAGACAAGCTGATTATTATGCTGCAATTACCAGAAAACGCACACACACGTACACACAGACATATACACATTTACAAGCACAGTTGTTATGATGTATAAAGATAAACCATCTGTGTTTCCAGTTCAAACCAAATAAACCATCACAAAGATTTCAGCGCTATTTCCCATTCAAACCAAAGACGGTTGTATTTGCTTAATGTTACAATTACTAGGATCTACCTCCATTCTTCAGTTCATTTACAAAACAAAACAAAAATTCTATCAAAATTATTTATAACAAAGTTGTGTTTATTCATTGTTAAATTAATTTCGTTGACAACATCAACAGCAACAACAGTAACAAAATAATAATAATAATAATAATAATAATAATAATAATAATAATAATAATAACAATAATGATAATAATTATAGTAATAATGATGATGATATAACTACTATTACTACTACTACTACTACTAATAATAATGATAATGATAATAATGATGATAATAATCATGTGCGTAAACAAGAACTTTTAAGGGGCGGGGGGGTAAGATATGATGAAACCTGAAACTTACCTATGTCTTTACATTCAACATCAACAGCGGCCACTCCCTCGCCACATCTCAGTACTGAAAACAACGTCGACACCGAAATCCAACTTTTACCTTTTACAAATGAATGAAATAATGTTTTAACATCACTTCCTAGTTCCCTATAAAATAATAGACATTGACGTAGATAAATAAGTAAATAAGTAATTAAAAAAAAAAAAAAAAAAAAATAAATAAATAATAATAATAATAATAATAATAATAATAATAATAATAATAATAATAATAATAAAATTAAAAAAATTAAAAATAATTAATAGTAATAAATAAATAAAATTAAAGAAACAACAAATAATAATAATAATAAAAGAAAAAAAGAAACAAGAAACAAAAAGAAGGAAAGAAAATAAAATGTAACGACCGAACAACCCCGAAGTTTTTCCGCCACTAATTAGCCCAGAATCTCGTCTCGTGCAAAACACGTGCATTCTCGCCGTGGTTACTGGATTCCGCTACGACACGGACACGCAGCATCCAGGCAGAGTTGTCTCCTCCTCCTCCTCCCAGTGTTTTGTTTTCTTTCATTCGTATTTTCGCTCGGGAGAAGCGGCCACAGGTTTTGCGGCTCGAACCACGCTCTCGTTTTGTTTCAGGATTTAAACTCCGCCGATTGTCCGAGAGCAGCCGTCTCGTTTGCTAGCTCGGAGCTCGAGTGACGGACCTGTTAGTTGCTTCGCCTTGCAGATCAATAAGAAAATGCGGTGATACAGATTTGCACAACTTTCACTGGTGTGAAGAAAATTAACAGTATTTCCTATCTTAGCGAAAAGTTGAGAGTTTATCGATCAAACAGTTTTCGGGAATGGAAGTTTAGACTGCTCTTTTATTATTTTATTTTATTTTATTTTTTATTTTTTTTTTTTTTTTTATTTTTCTTTTCCACAAAGGCAGCGATCTGTGAACAACTGGAATTTACGTTACTCGACCATCCGAGCAATTCAGGAAACGGCGCCGTTGGATTTTCACTTATCTCAACAGATAGGCGAATTATTTCATACAATATTTATTCGAAATACCGCTACTTGTTGAATCAACGCGCTGAATCCGCCAGCTACAGCCAAGATGAACCGATTTAGAATCGGGCATGCGTAGTGCTCGCCTTTTCCGATCAAGATGGCGGTGTACAGCAGACAGTTTCTTGATACCAGCCGCTACGGATTGTTTTTCACTTGTCTACGATTTGAACATGCTGTCTAGAGGAGAAGAACTCGCTGTGAATAGCATGTGCCGGTAGGAACTACTTAAATATGTCACTTCAGACACGTGTGAAAGGAAAATGGGGATGAGAATAACTTGTTGCTTGCTGTTTGGATACGTAAGAATTTCTCAAAAGCTGTGAAATCAGGAATCTGCGCTGAAGAATTGTTTATTTTTATTTTTTTTTCAAAACAGGAATCTTTATATATATATATATATATTTTTTCTTTATCTCTCTTTGGGGAAGTCGCTAAGTTATAGTAATGTGGTGGTAAGGTTGTTGTTTTTTTTTCTTTAAATTTTTTTTATAAATATATATAGCAAAAAAAGAAAAAGAAGAAGAAGAAGAAAGATAAATATTATATAGAGTAAGGAAAGAAAAGAGAGAAAAGCATATAGCGAGTAAAAGGTTAGAAAAGAAAAAAATATAGAGTAGGAAAACAAAAGAAAGAGAAGCATATATTTTGTTTTTCAGAAAAAGAAAGAGAAGGAAGGGTTCGTTGGAAATACTAAGTGTTGTTTCATTATCTCTCGTTGCTTTGTTGTTGTATTTTTTAAGTGAAGATTTTCATTCATGCGTGTGTTAAATACAGCAAGAAATTTGTTCATGAGCGTACACACCGTTAGGACGGGTTCTTTCAAACATCCTTATGAACTATGAGATTAATTCTGGGGCATGGTGCCTCGTGTCTTCGTTGGTTCGGCACCGCGCTTGGTCATTTGCTACTACGGGCAGGAAAGCTCGACGCCTTTTCTTTCTTTGTCATGATTCTCATCGTCTCCGACCGCATCGTCACAACGTGGTCGGCAAAAACGTCCTGTTCGTCTGGAAGACAGTTCTTTGAGACGAATTCCTCGCAAAGACCCCAGTGCCTTGTTTTAACACGTGACCTCAGCAAAGACATATGTGGCAGGCAAATATCGGACAGGATTACAATGACGCGTAAGGTCCGACTCAAATTCTGTTCCTCTTACACGTTGTATTCTGTTATCAGTGCTTCCGACACGAAACGCCCGTGCAATGTGAAAGGCTCGCGAAAAGACTGTCGCGAGTGTTTGGATAACCTACTTCTCGCCACCGACGAAACTGTGCAAGAAAACATCAACCATTTCCACGATCTCTTGGATCGGTTTGATTGTGACTATCAGTATTCTGTTAAATGGAAATGTACCGATTGCAAGGTAAGTCATCATTTTATTTATTTATTTATTTATTTATTTATTTATTAAAAATATCTCTTGGAATATTTAATTTTTAAAATCCTCAATCTCATTCTTAATGTACCCGTTTTTTTTTCAAATTACTTTCTTTTTCATTATTGGTACTATTATTATTATTATTATTATTATTATTATTATCCCGTTATTAGCTTTTCGAGCAACAGGTGGTGTTTCTGCTAATGACCCAGATACATAATAATTATCCCTCGTGACGAACACAGACTTTAATAGTCGGCAACAATCGTGTCTCGTAACAAACCGCTTGTCACATAGAAAGCACAGTTTTAGCACATGTGCAGTACGTATACTTTAACAATGAACATACTCCTGTATTAAATCCAGTTAGCTATCAGATGTGAAATAAAACAAAATATGCCTTCAGGTCAGTCGTGCATCTGCACTGCCAGATATAGATATCATTATTAACGTATGTCAGTTATTATCGTTATTCGTGTACGTGTGTATTAAACTGGTTCACTTCGCCGTCATAGCAATAATAGTCAGCGGCATGTGAATGTGTTCTTGTTATTGTTGCCTTTTGTTGTTATCTTGTTGAGTTTCACAGTTAGTAGAAACTTCAGACAAGAAGAAAAAAAATAAAGAAAAGAAAAGAGCACCTCCCCAAAACAAAAAAAAAAAAAAAAAATAATAATAATAATGTAAATAATGATAAAAAAAAAAAAAAAAGAAAATGGCCAGGTCTTTGAGTGTCACATAACAAGAGAGGAATTAATTAGTTTTTCTACAGCAAAATTACGACCATGTGTTAGTTATAATGATACCCTGCGAGACGAAATGTCAAATGTCACAGCCTCTCTCTCAGGCTCGGGTCCAGAATGGTCCAGAGGGAGGGTGGTGAGGATGGTGCGCTCTTACATCATGCAAATTAAATTAAAAAAATTTATGCTTTCGCTTCTTACATATTTTTCGAATTAGTAGCAAATTTTATGTAATTAAGAGAAGTTCAGAGACGAGAAAAAAAAAAAAAAATGTCGTCTGCAGTTTCCTGCTTCCCCTTTAGAAATTTTATTTGAAACAGTTAACAGTTACGTTAATTATATGAAATAATGTTGTTTCTGCTGGGTAAATTCCATGCTATTTATTTTTTTATTTTTTTATTTTATTATTATTATTAGTATTAAACGTGATAAAAATTATTGTACTGTTTGCAAAAAAAAAAAAAATCCAGAAATAAATAATGGTTTTATTTATATATTCTGCAATTGTGTATTTGCGCGTGTGTGTAACAGAAACATGCAAAAAAACAAAAAAAAAAATTAAAATTATTTTAATTATTTTATCTTGAGATATCTATTTTAGTGAATTTTCGTATTTGTACACAGAAGTAAAAAATCAATCGTATGAATAAATGTTTTTAATCCACATTTAGTATCACGAATCATCTATAATAATAATAATAATAATAATAATAATAATAATAATAATAATAATGATAATAACAACAATAATAATAGTAAACTGGTAATAAAAATAATTAAATAATACCTCTGTATTAATAATGATGATGATGACAACAGAAATGTTAACAATTATAACAGCAACAACAACGACAACAATAATACCGACAATAATAACAACAGTGTCAACAACAACAACAGCAGCAGCAATAATAATGATAATAACACACGACTTCAAAGTATTGCAGCTTATTGAAAGTATACACCCGACAAATCTTTCTGTACATCCATCCGTCCGTGTGTTTCGAGATACGAGTACACAAAAAACAAAAAAAACTGTCATTTGTAAAATCATACGAACCACTGAACTTAAATGTCTGCAGTTTCAAAAAAAAAAAAAAAAAAACGATTTTCTTCCTTACTAGTATAGTAGCCTTGACCTTCCAAGCTTTCAGTAAACAAAAATGAAGAGATGTTTTTTTCTCTTTGTAAATAAATTTACAGTTAACGAAGATTATATGAAATACTGCTTTCGTATAATTTTTTTTTTTCAATTTATTTCTTTTTATTTTTTTCTTAATGTTTAAATGGAAACATTTATTTCTTGGTATTTTTAATGGTTCCTGTTTGTTTGGGGTTGTTTTTTTGTTTGTTCAGTTTTCAAAATTCTTTCTCAAGAACGAAGAACAGAACTCTACTTTATAATCATGAGTGCAACAGGATGTAGAAATGTTTTCTAAGTTTGATTTAATTAGTTTGTAAATTTATCCAAGTTTCTGTGTAATTAAAAACAGAGAGAGAGAGAGAGAGAGAGAGAGAGAGAGAGAGAGAGAGAGAGAGAGAGAGAGAGAGAGCTTCGTAATGTTTAGATCGGATTCAGAAGTGAATTTGTAAATAATAAAGACAGAAGTATTTTTGTTGGATTCTTTGTTAATGTAGCAGCAACAGTAAATTACGTTATAGAAAGACATACATACATATACACATACGTGTGTGTTTGTATCTTTGTGTGTGTGAATATGTGAGTCAGTATACAGTCTGATGGATGAAGATTAATTGACAGTTAATAATAAATAAAAAATACACAATTTCCTCTGATCTCATTCAATCATTAGAGCTGCCTAAAAAAAAAAAAAAAAAAAAAAAAAAAAAAAAAAAAAAAAAAAAAAAAAAAAATGGCTGCCATGATTAATAATTTGGCCTTCAGTGAAACTGATGTTAATAGCTCGGAATAGGCACGTGTTTGTTCATTTCAAATTGTTAACTGATGTTAAACAGCTGTTCATTCATCGATTACCGAACTGCAACGAGAAACAGATGAATACTTACTACAGACAGGTAGTTTCTGTTTGTACACGTAACGCTGTATTAGTCCACGGTCTTCTGTTAATGTGGCGCAGCAACTGTTGAAAAACTGGACATTATTAATTTTGTTTCATTTTTTTTCAGTGCGTGTGCGTGTCTGGTTGGTGCGTGTGTGTGGCCGGTGTGTGCGTGTGTTGGGTGTGTGTGTGCGTGGGGCGGTTGTAGTTTTAATATTTTATAATTATTTTAATTCAAATTCTCACTCTCTGCTTTATCTGTGCTGACTCAGTTTTTTAGTGATTATTAATAAATTTGTGTGAATTTTGACATTTCTACCGTCTGTCTTTGCCATGACTGTTTCAACTACTACTACTATTACCATCGCTACTGCTGTTGCTGTAACTGTTACTAATATTCCTACAACAACTACTACTTCTACTACTGTTGCTGCAACAGCTACCCTACCACAACAACAACAACAACAACAACAACAACAATAATAATAATAATAATAATAATAATAATAATAATAATAATAATAATAGGTTCCCGGATATCTAATTGTATTGTGTTTGTGTGTGCAACAATGTAAGTCGAAATCTATCATGTTTCACCTATTCATTTATTGTCTTTTCATTTCCATATCTATACATTTCCATGGTAACCTATTTGTATCATAACAAGTTATGTCAGTAAATTTGGAGAAGAATAGAGTAAAACCACGTCAAGGTGATTTTGGAACTGGAAAACAATTTGTTGATAAACTGCGAGTTTATTTGTTTATATAAATATATATTTATTTGTTTATAATTTTTCTTGATTAGCACCATATATTGAAATAATTACTGGTTATAGTTAGAAGGTAAAAAAGAATAAGTGAGTTTTCTTTTTTCGCTTCTTCTTCTATTTGTTACTACTACTACTACTACTACTACTACTACTACTACTACTACTACTACTACTACTACTACTACTACTACTACCACTACCACTACTGTTGTTGTTGTTGTTGTTGTGTCACGGTCGTCATCATTACCAATATAAAATTATTCATAGATTTCATTTGTATAAAATAATCACGGATTAAATAAATAAATAAATTGATGTCACGACATTGCTTGGCTTTTCGGCGTTATTATAACTGTCGTTGTTCTTTTGCCTCTTTTGATACTGATATCTGAAAAAAAAGAAAAGAAAAAAAAAGGCTTATGACGTTATGTTTTGATGACTATGACGTAACGACATTTTTAACATCATTCTCCGGAAACGAAACTTTAAAACAACCGACGTCATGTGGCGACGACGGTTACGTCATAATGCCCTCGTAACGAATATGCTAATATCTCCAAACCGCGCCTGGCACGCGGACTATCACGACACGTCACCGAAACGTCACGGAAATGGCTCCGCGTGGTATTTCATATATTTATGTAACGTGCAACGTTTTAGTCCTCGGAGACCAGCTGCAGTCGTCTTGACAGGACAAAGAGACTCGCTGTGACGACGTGTGTAATCTGCATGTGGTAACAGTCTAATTACAAGCACACGGGAACCTGGAAGAATCATTTGACGTCGCTCACCCCGCTGTGCTGACGATGGACGTTGCTGCCCAGGCATCGGCCCACGTTATGCAAGACGCAATCAGCGGTAAAAGACGACGGAGATGGACTTTTTTTTTTTCTCTCTCTCTTTAATTGTAGTCTTACACTGTTAGTAAGATTATTATGTATTAGGACAGGAAATCTGGCTATAATTTCAGACACGATGTAAAAGAGAGAGAGAGAGACAGAGAGAGAGAGACAGAGAGAGAGAGAGAGAGAGAGAGAGAGAGAGAGAGAGAGAGAGAGAGAGGAAAAAAAAAACAGATAACAGAACGAGAGATACTGTTGTTACTAACAAAAGTTTTGCCAATAGCACCCAAACATA
>CM022666.1:14845939-14853439 GCA_012295275.1 Chrysomallon squamiferum
CACAGAGACAAGGAGAATGGCAAAGAGATGGATTAAGACAGAGAGAAACACACACACACTCACAAACAGAACGGAGAGATTCATTTGAACACAACACAGAACTCTCCATTTACAACACAAGTCGACTGGAAGTCCGCACAAACAGTGTTAGGAAGTCAACGGCAGATCACAATAAAATTATACGAAAAGAACCAGAGATAAAAACTGTCGCCATGGTTACGCGTCTCACCAATGACAGGCGTGAGAGTATTAGATTCCCCTCCGTGATTGCTTCACCTCTGACCTCCACCCAGATGTTGTTTGCTATCGTGCTGCAGGTCATATTGACGGCAGGAACGATAACCGCGCGGTGCAGGTACAGCTAAACCTTTCATTTAATTATTCTTCGAGCAAACTGCGAGTAAGCACGACATCTTGTAGACAATTATAGAAAGCTTTAGCTTTCAGAAAAAAAAAAAAAAAAAAAAAAAAAAAAACGAAGAAGAAGAAAAGAAACCGAGGTCCGCAACCCGCACACACACACGATAATTAGATTTTTCCCTCCAGTTGTTAAACGAGAAATTACCCTGGTTATTACAATCTAGCATGGGTCGAAATTAGTGCTGTTAGTGCTGTTGATGTTCTAGAGGTAGTGGCAGTAGTAGTAGTAGTAGTAGCATTAATTGGAGTTAGTGTTAGCAGCAATGGTAGTAGTAATAGCAGTAGTAGTAGTGGTAATAGTATTAGTGCTTGTGATAGTAGTACTGGCAGTGGTGATGGTGGTCTTCATCATAGCTGTAAAAGTAGTAGTCATTGTAGTAGTAGTAGTAGTAGTAGTAATTGTGTTAATACCGGTAGAAGTAGTAGTAATGGTAGTGAAAGTAATGCAGTTCGGGATATCTACCCATAGGCCTATTTTCTTTCTAGTCATCCAGAAATCCATCCTTGCTTTCATTTGTTCATGCATCCAGCGACTTATACATCCATCCTGTATGTCCGATGTGTTTGTCTGTCTGTACAAAACACACTTACACACACACACACTTATACATCGCACATACATACGAATTCATTATCTCAATGCAATACAAGACAGAACGTTTGTTTTTGTTACATGCTCTCATTCTTTTCTTGTCACTCATTATACAGCGTCATGTATGTGTGTGTGTGCGTAAGTATGAATTTACATTTGTATGTATGTTTGCGCATGCATCTATGGATCGATGTGAGCCGAAGAGAGAGAATGAAAGAACAAAGATTATAAAGAAAACAAAAATGAACAAAATTACCTAACATAATTTTGTTTAAAAATGATATATATTTAAATTGCATACAACATTTTGAAAATATTCTGAAATCTGTATAGAATGTTATTTCAGAAGTAATTATAACACGATCTTTTCCCAAAAGCGAGCCTGAGTTTGTTTGTCCTCAGATGCTGACATTTAAAGCTTTTAAAAAAAATAAAAAGAATGAAAATATATAAAAAAAAAAAAAAAACATTTACTTTTTTTAATCAATATTGTGTCGCGTGTGTATAACTTAAATACCACGGATACTGTTACAAGTTGCAAGTAGCTTGTTGTCGTTTGTAAATCCAGCCTTCCTGGAAGTAGTCACCTTCAATGACCTCACCATGGTAACGCGGTGTTTTCTCTCTGGAGACCGAAGTGTCGTGAAATCTGAATGGGTCACTGTTTAGAGTATTCGACAGAGAATAACTGAAATTAGCTGTTTATCGAAACCAGCCTACCCAAGATACCAGCACGTGCGCCTTCGGATTTGCCGGCAATTGTCGTTTTTCCATTTTCAAAGGAAATTACAGGAATCGATATACAGAACAACGTCGGTGCGCCTTTATCTGTTGAAGGAAAGTAAAATACGGAAGAAAGAAAATTTGATTCCGGCACCGTCAGTAGTATTTCGTTTGCACTTTTCGAAATGAATGCAGAAAAAGTAACAATAAAAAAAACCCAGTACGCATGCGATTTGCTTTTATTTCTTATGCAAGAAAATTAGCCCCGTAACAATCCACTGTGCAGGAAAATATTGTTGCAAATTATAATTGTTAATCATGATTTAGTTTCTTCGATCAGACTGGGTTTTTTTTTCTTTTAGTATTTGGTTATTCAAGCAGCTCAGAAATTATAATAGAGTGTAAATCACGTGTATAAACAAACATACACAAACATACTAGCCAAGAGAAGAGAAAATACCAGCCAAGTGCGTCCGTGTGTCTGTGCGTGTGTTGTGCTACAGATTTAAATAACATTGCCTAGGACTGATAGCCAGTCTCTGTTTAGCTGGTTAGTTAGTTTGTTGGTTTATTTATTTATTTATTTATTTATTTATTTATCTTTCATAAAGACAAAATATTACACTGCAGACGGTGTTCAAGTTATCTCCCCGCTGGAGACAACGCTTTACAAGTGTTTGTCATTCGGCCTAAAACTCCCCTTTATCGCCAATAAAATTACCCAGCAAACTGCCAGAAAGACGAGATCAGACACTGAAACGCGTGTCCGGGACAGAATGATTGCGCACTAAGCCTGACAAAAGGGAAAAGTAACTCTGCACGGGAAAAAAAGATTTACTCTTTTTTTTTTTTTTTTCTTCCTCGGAATTAATGGGTTTCCTTTAACTACAGACTTGAATCCCGAGCTCGGTTCAGCAAGATGGCAAGACAGAGATGAAGAATTCGCCTGCTGTTTGGTATTCACGTGCCGTTTATCATACGTCACGCATTAAATCATCATGATTCTTAATTTGTGTGTTGTTATCTAAGATATGCGCTCGTTACACTCACTGGAAACACTTTGCCATTAAAAAAAAATAGAGAAAAAAAGAAAGAAAAAAAGAGTTAAATATCGCTATTTTTCATGATGAATTTTTCGTCAGATTTATGTAATTTTTATTTTTATTTTTTTTATACAGAATACGTTTTCTTGAAATAGTTTTGCTGTTTAGCAAATGTTCCATCTGTATGATTTAATATCACAGTTTATGGACGATGATTATATGTCGATTAGGTTGAAGGACTGAGGTACATCATGTCGTGGGATCCAGGCTTCTTAAAAACATCACTGGTCAGTTTATAATATGTCAGTTAAGCAAATATGCAAATGAGTAAACATCAGTTACTGTTTCGGGCTGAGAGAAGCCTCTGTTTACACGGGTTACTCCTACCTTCTTTAAGACCTGGTTACTCTTACGAACGTTAACATATGGTTATTCCTACGAACTGTAGTACTTGGTTATTCCGATAAGCTACAACACAGAGTTGGTTTATCAATCTGGCTGACAGTAACTATTTGTAGTCAATACATTATTTATTATTAAAAACGATACTTGGTTATTCCTAGGAGCCTGAACACAGAGTTGGTTTATAAATCTGGCTAACACTAGCTATTTGTAGTCAATACATTATTTAAATTTATAACCGGGTTTCTCTCGAGAACTATAGTAACGAAAAATTTACAGTGGGTTGTTGTTGTTTGTTATTTTATTATTATTAATTTTTTTTTTTTTTTTTTTTTTTAATGTATTAAATTCCAGTTGGGTTTTTATATATTGTTCTTAACACAGAGCAATATACTTGTTTATTCATTCATTAGACAGTGGATTGTTTTTTGTGTTTAATGTGACCTCGGCAACGGAGGATACAAAGAACAAATAAGTGGTTACTCCTATGAACGTTAGCCCATGGTTCTGCCTACACAGCAGCTTGTTTATTATTCATTCATTACTTAATGAATTTTCTTTGGCGTTTAAAGTAACATCACCAGTTGAGAAAACAAAAACGAAGTACTAATTAAACTGAGACTATAGTATATGAATATATACAGGCCTATATAATTTTTTTTTTAATTTTTTTATTTTGGTGCTTTAATGAAATGCATACCTCGACAATTAATCTTTACTTTGAGGACTTAACGTTCCAAATTTTTTATCTACGAATAAAAATAGACGTACATAATACAGAAATTTCATTTAAACGTCAATTTCAAATTTATTATTGTAATGTATAATTTTCAAACAGACGCACACACTCAACAACAAACATTCAAGCGCGCGCATGCACATTCACACACTCTGTGTAATTAAACACTTTAAAAAAAAAAAAAATCTGAGAAGAAAAAAAAAGAGTATATTAAATAAAATAAAAACATAATTTTAAAAACAAATGTTTTAATATTATGTAAGTAAAAAAAAAAAAAAAAAAAAAAAAGCAGACGCGAAACAGAAAATTAAATGAAATGGCCTCAAATCTATGATGACAACGTAATTTTAACGGTGTGAGTCTGGCGCTGTTCAGATTGTAATATTAATACTACGACCAAAGCGCGCCTGGCAGGGCCGTTACGCGCCCGAGAGCAATTTCGCGAGCAGTGTTTACAAAACTGCACGCGCTCGTGTTGTAGATTTCCCCAGGGGTATTGTGGGAAATCGCGCCGGTTTTGTCTCGACGTTATTTACTGTGCTAGTGTCAAAGTGATAATTCCATTATTGGTGGCGTCTATTAATGAAAATAATAATATTTCACGTGGCCTGCTTCAATCGTTGCGGCTACCTCTCTGCTGCAGGATTCGCTTCACTGAAGGCAAGCTGACACAAATTAGAAAGTGTAAGTGCGTGAATCGTGCGAGTATGCGTGATGAACCTATGTTTGTAAAGACACCTAAATTTTTAAATATTCGCGAATACACTCTCACACTTCTTCACATTCAGTGATTTTCAGTCTTTTGTGACTTTATTTTATGATTTTAGTCGGCCAGTATTTTCTTTACAAGGTGACAAAAATAAACTAGTTTCAGCAACATAGCAGTATCACATATTACACGTGCATGCATGTATATATACATGTATATGGTATTGTGTATATGTGCGTATGTACAACCTCTTGAGTTTTATCAGCAAAAGGTTTGGTTCAGTCTCTCTCTCTGTCTATCCCACATATACCCCCTCTCTCTCTCTCTCTCTCTCTCTCTCTCTCTCTCTCTCTCTCTCTCTCTCTCTCTCTCTCTCTCTCTCTCTCTCTCTCTCTTTCTGTTTCTATGTCTTTCGGTCTCTATATATCTTTCTGTTATCTCTATGTCTCTATTTCTATGCATCTCTCTCTCTCTCTCTCTCTCTCTCTCTCTCTCTCTCTCTCTCTCTCTCTCTCTCTCTCTCTTTCACACACACATACACACATATTCCCTTCCTCCCCTCCCTTCCTTCTTTTTTTTTTTTTGTCAGTACGTTAACCTCTGAGAAAAATCGCTTCTGTCTAGTTTTCCTAACTGTGCTGCTAGCAACACAACACCGTGTTTGTTCAGATAAGATAAAAAAATTATCACACATCGATTTTGTGTCGCCGTGAATATATCCACTGTTTTATGACTGCACTCGGAAGTCGGGTTAACGTAGCCGACGTTGACGTTATCACTGACAGTGACGTCACCTATCTGACGTAAACACTTTGTGACTCAGTCTGTTAATAAATAAACTCTCTTTTTGTAGATATATTATTATGATTATTATTATTAGTAGTAGTAGTAGTATTATATATGTTGTTGTTGTTGTTAGATATAGTCGCTCGCACACAAACACACATTCTGTCGTTCTGTGTTTCGTTCTGTAGGAATATGTGCATATAAGTAATTACGATTGCAGGTGTATATATATATACACACAAACACACACACACACATACATACATACACATACATACATAATATATACATACTTTCATACATACATACATACATATATACACACACACATACATCCATACATTCATACAAACGCGCGCTCAAACTGACAATTACTGTATGTGTATTTGTATGTACGGATATATGTATGTATGTATGTATGTATGTATGTATGTATGTATATATGTATGTGTGTGTATGTGTGTGTGTCCTCACTGTGATAAATTATTTCTCCTCTTCCCCTCTCATACTGATTCCCGTTGACTTTATTCAGCATCAAAATCTGAACACTAGACACACAGAGAGAGTAAAAAAAAAAAAAAAAAAAAAAAAAAATGAAAATGAAAAACAAACCCGCTCAGACTACGTAGAGCGCAGGCTAACGTTTCAGAGAGGCAGGAACTCGCACGGTTTGATAGGAAACTGGGAGAGGCAGACACGCAGATTTATGGCCGGTCTGTGTTTCTCGTTATCTCATTCATCCGCCGCGTTTCACTGATAATGATGACGTGGCCGAGTGCCGGGTTTCACAACAGTGCGAGATTCCTAGCGTGTTTCCAAACACAGCTTCAGAACGTTCAGTGCACACGGTGCAAAGTTTTTGTCTTTGTGTGTGTGTGTGTGTGTGTGTGTCTCTCTCTCTCTCTCTCTCTCTCTCTCTCTCTCTCTCTCTCTCTCTCTCTCTCTCTCTCTCTCTCTCTCTCTCTCTCTCTCTCTCTCTCTCTCTCTCTCTCTCTCTGTCTGATATTTAAAGTCAAAACTTTGTAATGAATTTTAAAAGATGGAATGAAGGTATTGTCTTACAGATTTTCAGAATAGTCTAGTGTAAGAGTTGATTTTTTAATTTTTTTATTATTATTACTATTATTTATTTATTTATTTGGTTCAGCTGTCTAAAATAAACCTTAAAGTTGAGCCAAAATGAAAGACACAAAATCTGGGGGGAAAAATGAATGAAAAGATTGTATTAATAAACAAAAGAATGAATAATAAATGAACGAAATGAATAAGGAATGAATGAAACAAATGATTGAATGAATTAACAAGCAAATTGAAAGAACGAATGAATTAATGAATGAATGAAGTAATGAATGAACATAAAATGAATGAAGTAATGATTGATTAAAAGAATGGGTGGAATAATGAATGAATGAACACAAAAACGAACGAATGAAGTTTGTCGTCAGACACACAATGTTAAAGCTTGACAGGCTATAATCTAATGATGATTTTAGAAAAGAAACACGATGTAATCATCCACTAGTCTACTGTGATCATTCCCCCAACAAGATACATTTCATATATTCGCCTTTCCATAACAGGAAACTACAAAACGTGACCTTATACAAATCTGTCGAGAAAGTGAGGTTGGAACGTGAGATTTTGTGAGTTACTTATGGAAAAGGATAATTGCATATGTTGGCATTGATTGAAGACCTAAGTTGTGTAATTATAAGCAGAGTGCCAATTTGTCTTGTATGATTAAATGATTGCAGCAAGATGATTAAAAAGTAATATTTATAATTAAAATAAATCGATGACTCTCTTTAGCTCTACGAAGTTTAATAAGAAAATCGGATACGTAGAAAGACAAAAACAATCAGAACAAGAGAGAGAGAGAGACTGTTTGTGCATGTGATACAGAGAGAGAGAGAGAGAGAGAGAGAGAGAGAGAGAGAGAGAGAGAGAGAGAGAGAGAGAGAGAGAGAGAGAGAGAGAGAGAGAGAGAGAGAGAGAGAGAGAGAGAGAGAGAGAGAGAGAGAGAGGATATGTGTTTGTGTGTGAGAGAGAATGTGTGTAATATACTGAAAGAGAGAAACACAGAGAT